>OZ026615.1:76288208-76385708 GCA_964020975.1 Hermodice carunculata | reverse complement strand
TATTTTTTATAAGGAACATGACTCGAGCTATGGTATTTCCATAGATTGCCAATTTATACCACTGCGGTGCACACATTTCAAAGCCAGGGTGCACGGTTGGCCGAGCTGAAACACGCTCGCCTTTCACCGCTGCGGCCCGGGTTCGATTCACGACCGGGGAAGCATGTGGAAAGAGTTCCTACCACTCTGACTGTGCACGGTGGTTTTCTCCGAGTCCTTCGGTTTCCTCCACCAAACATGTAGGTAGGAAGTATACGCCACGATCTGTGCCATGGAGAGTGATTAATATAGGCTTGGCCTGCTTCGCATCCATGTAAAAGATATGGGTCTATACTTTTATACTCGAGCACCCTCTATATATGTCACAGTAATTTGTTTTATGTACTTCGACTTTATTTGCAGTTGGCACCGAAACAGTTACTGGTAGGCCATGTACAGTGCCGCCAGAAAGTTTTGCATCGTCTCCTCTGGTGGCCCCTCTGCGTGGTCATCCTCAGGTACAACTTGTACAAGGGACTACTGCAAAGAACACTGTTAGGAAGTTTGAAGTTAGTTTCTCAGTGTGCTTCTGGTACCTAACTTTGCCCCCCCCCCCCCCCCAATTGCCCTAAACTGTTTATGGTGTCAGAACTATAATATTTATTATACTTTGAAAAGTGGTATCTGCAAGTGGCTCCACTGCTGACCCCCAAAGTTTTGGAGCAAGACTTTTTGCCGGCATTGTATTTGTAGTAAGGTTACCAGGTACAGGTGAAGCAGTGCAAGATCAGCCTGCAGTGGAATTCGAACCCTCAACATTTGGGACTATCACCTGCGCCATAGGAACTGTTATGATGCCCACCTTGTGAATATTAGCAGAACTCATCAAAGAATGACCACAATGACATAACTTTAAAAATAATGTATTAACAATCAAAATCAGTACAAAGGAGGTAAACTTATCTCCGCTGGTATGTCAATAGTTAAACAGTCTTAGGTAAATCCATATCCCTGGTGAGATTACCCACAGGTACTGTCCCACAGTTCCCAGTTCTATGACAGGTGCAAATGATCTGGTACAAATCCCACAGAGGTACGTTTTGGTTCCAATGTGGTATTAAAGGGTGTGGTGCTGATCCAATCCCACCGAGGTGCAGTTTGGTTTCAATGTGGTACAATCAACACCAAATATACCAGTCTACCCAAAGACAAGGACTCCACAGGTACAATGTGTATATGGGCAGCACTTAATATACTGGTCTACTCAAGCCACTGTCCCCACTCCCCAGGTCAATAACAATCGGTCACAGTCCCACTGGCTTGTGGTCACACAGCTTCTGTCAGATCTTCCGAATTCCCTCCCCCTAGTCAGGAAAATAGCCGCTTTATATATCTGAAATTTGAAATCTCTCCATTATTCCAGAGTTTTCCAATTAGTCACACATCATACCTCACTCTGATCTTTCTAGATCACTTCCGAAATATGTACAGACAGTACAACGAACTGAGTCATATGAATGTAGGTCAACACTGCCTGAGAGTCACCCCAACAAAGCAGGCTAACCCTGTGAGCTGGTACACACATCAATGAGTACAGTGATCTTTCCAAATCAAAACAAACAGGCATACCCACATTCATAACAGGTACAACCCCAAATAATATTCACTGAGGATACAAGATGGTGTTAAATAGCAGGTACTGCACATTGACGTAGAAGGGTATTTCCATAGATTGCCAATTTATACCACTGCGGTGCACACATTTCAAAGCTAACACTATCGAACTGATGCCAAATGCTTTTGCTACTGCCCTTTACTTTCACCATTCACTCACGGTAAATTACTTACAGACGACGTGTTCGTGCTTACACGATACATTATTTGAACACAATGTTTAATATGAACTTTATCCCATCAACTCCAACGATGTATTTATATGCAATAATCATGCGGGAAGGACGCATTATTTAAATATCTCTAAGGTTAGTCCATCAACTCCATTTATTACATACCAAACAATCATTGAACATGTAATTGAATGGAAATTTGATCGTCCGATAAATCATGAGACTGGTGTGGTACATTGTGAGTTTTGATTGGTCCATGGTTGCTATGGGCATTTGTTACGTGTGAACTACTTTCTGACCCATTTTGTCGTCTGCACATGGCTATGTTTTGATTGCGCCAAAACAAAAACATGGCAGGCAGGCCTGTAGATTTACTGGGTGTCGATGTAAAGCTGGACACAATTTCTGTCGATGAATTTTAGCACTGTTCTCCTGTTTATGGAAATGATTGCTCATCGCCCAGCAGCTGCTTGTGAACCGCAAAGCCCCTTCTACTTACATGTGATAGTCCCTGGCCGTGTTATTTCTGTCGTGTGGTACCACAATGCACCACTGGGAGCCCAGAGCTTGGGCAAACGTCTAAAGGAGGCATGTAGCCGTGCTAATATACCTGGCAGAACGACAAAACACGGAGCACGGAAGACTGTTGTGAGAACGCTAGCTAAGGCAGGAGTGCCAACCCATCAGATCAAGCAGATCACTGGCCACAAAAGTGACACTAGTTTTGACATTTATAAGGACCGGCGGCTGTCTCCAGGAGATCACCGACGCCTATCAAATTTAATTACCAGCACCACCACAAACACGGCCTCCTTGAGTTGTCCCGATGCAGACCTAACAGACAACAGCTTTCACTCTTTTGCCGTGCCCGCCTGCTAAGACTATCCAACAACGACAACTATCTGGATCAAGTTACATGGCCATGTCTGCTAGAAACCCCGCAAGACCAGAACTGTTATTCCCCCCTAGATGCCAATTGCATTTAGTGAAGACATATGACATCAATTCTTTAAATACCCTACTTCTGCTTTTCAGCGATCATCACTTCACAGCACGATTTTCCGTATTGCAACTTTTACCTTAAAAACCGAATTTTACGGCTACCATGAGTGTTCCCTTTAGAAAAAAATATGAATTTTTTTTATTAGCTTAACATGTCTTCATTTCAGACACTGGTCGTTTCCAACCACCAGGTATCGGGCCATCAAAAGACAAACTAATTTGATTTTTGTTATATTAAAGCTCCCTTGTGAGGCATATTTGTACATGAAACCTCACATGACGTTTCATTGCCGCATCGTCTGGCCCGTAATTGTGGTTGCTATCTCACCGTGTGTCAGGTATGTCCAGTTCTGTTGTGTATGCTATTTTTTCCCAATAGAGACATCTGTATAGGGCTTTCCCCTTTTCCCAATTGCTTACATCAATGAAATACGTGCTGTATGTGGTGTGGTTGTTCAGTGAAATATGTGTACACTAACTTTGAAACAGGGTCGCGGTCGCTGTAATACAATCTTTTCCAAGCACTTTGTAAAAGGATTCCATACATCAAGTTTGGTTGGGGTACATGTACCGTTTCGAAACTAAAGCTTATCACATTAAAAATAGGAGCTTGACCCTTGGCGACCTGAAAAACAAGGTTAAGGTCACTGAAATGCACTAGCAAAAATGAATGGGATGTCCCAAATTAGGCAAACATAGATGAGAACACCTACTGCAGAATTGGTATCAAGTTTGAAGTATATCAAGATAGTGGTTTTGGATGGATGGAAAATGTGAATTCATACAAGAATCCCTATGAATATCCATAGAGTGAAGTATGAAGGCAATTCGAGCGAATGGGCAAACATTTTAAAACGTGTGCCCCATTGTAGTATTCTTGGATCCATTCGTCTCAATATTTTCACTAATCATTTCTTTTATTTCATGGAAGGACACTGTTACATTTACAATTATATCGACGCAACACACTCTCCTTTCATGATAAAGATATGCAAAATGTCACATCTGAACTTGAATTTGCAACAACTATAGGTATCAAACAGCTTAAGGATAATTCAATGAAAGCAAATCCTGACAAATTTCAAGCCAGGGCTCTCTCTGCATTTAATTCTCCGTCGGCTGTAAGTGACTTGAGTTTCGAAATCGATGGTGTTACCATATTTCTAGGAAAGTGTGTAAAACTACTCGGTGTATATAGTGATGATAAACTTAATTCCATGATCATATTTCTCACAAATGAAAGCAGGCAGCTAAACAAATACGTGTCTCAAGGCGTTTCTTGACAACTCTTAATTAAAAGGCTAAGCTACTTATTTTCAGTCATTTTTTCTGGTCATACTTTGAATGATGTCCGTTAGCATGGCATCTTTGTAGTACTACTAACACAAACAAAATGGAAAAGCTCCAGGAAAGAGCCTTGCGATTTGTCTTTAATGATTCTCAGTCTTCTTATAAAGTCTTCTGCGACGTGCTAAGAAACCTCCACTTTACTTACGTAGACTCAGGAATATTTCTATTGAAGTTTATACAAAATTCTTGCTGAAGAAAGTTCCGCTTTTATGAAAGACATGTACGTAAAAATACAAGTTACGATCTTCGGGACAGTGAAAAAGTACAGCAACCTGCTAACAAGTCAGTGGCTTATGGAAGAAGCTCTCTAAATTACCAAGGGGTCAAACTATGGAACAATTTACCTTTCGAGATAAAGCAAGCTACAAACTTAGGCCAACAACTGGCTTGGCCCATCATGTCAGTGCTCAGTTTATGTCCTATGTCAATTCAGAAATTAAGCTGTTTTGAACATCACCTAATTTCCTGATTGCAGGATCTATGTATTTTCATCTGTGAGATCATTGTACATACCGTTTTCCATTTCATATTTCCACTGTGTCGAAAAATGGTGCCTCGGCGCTAATGTTTCTTACTGTATTTTACACGACATTATTATTATTATTATTAGTAGTAGTAGTAGTAGTAGTAGTTGTAGTTGTAGTAGTATCCGAATATAGTATTTGTACTGGATTAAAAACAATGAACTAGCCCATTTGATTATTGCATTCACGCATACCTGCCTCCACTGAACCATTCTTTTTAGTAAAAGGGATTAGGTGCAGTTAGTATGTGAGGTCCCCATTTGAGACCAGGTGATTGATTGCTGGTTCAAGACCCAGCCAGTCAGTGGTCACAGAAGGTATGTAAATAAAGATCTGTACATTATAACACGTTCATTCCGATGGAAGAAGAATGTTGCCCTTAAAAGTCTATGTTTGGAACTTTATCATAAAAAAAGAATGAAAAAACGTGCGCCAAAAGTGCAATACGTCGTCCAACAAAGCAGTGAATTTGAATTTTTATGATTATTTGAGAAACCATGGGCATTTTTCGAAAAAGATATATTTAAATAAAAGTGATATATCGACTCATATTTTCTTTTTTCGTCAACCATCTATTTAAATCGCAATGCAAACTTTATATTTCTGTTTGATTGGCATGTTTGTGATGAGATGCTTTGTGAGGACAGCGGCCACGTTTTCACATGTGTGTGTTAGTGACTTTATTCCGACAATAACCCAGGAACAATTTTAATAAACAATTTGAGCCCATAGACAGCATCGAAAAGCGAGTTGGTTCTCCTTGCATATAGCCTCTTTGGTTAAAGACGGCTCCAGCTCACAGTTTTTCCAACCTCTGTGGAATTCCCCATGCAGCGAATGCTCTTCACAAGGTAAGGGCTTCAACAAGTTCCCTTGTAATATGGATGCCTGCTGGGTCAAGTTTCAACTTCTTTTTCCTTCTTATCTGTATGTACTCGCAAGAAAAAGACTAGACCAGAGGGAGTGTGATAATTTGTTTTACCACACTGAATCACGTCTTCTAGTCATTATGTTCATATCCTGTAAACAAAATGTATATGTTCCAAAATACAATATGCATCTGCAATCTTCTATTCATTGCTAATACATACGAACTTGTACTGTTTTGTCTGTTGTTTTATGATGTCCTTGATCCAGACGTAGGGATCATCAGTTGCTTTTGACCTTGCTGAAGGTTTAAAGTCCCTTGCATTCCTCCACCTACCCTTTTTCAGTACCTCTTAGGATTAGGATGGGGAAATAGGCACAGTTGCGCTGTTGCCAGCAGGACAGTATTTTTCGTACCAACAAAGTGGTTACACCACATGGATATTTTTGGAGTAGTACAGTGTAGTTCAACTAAAGAAACAGGGGTAGTGGCCTGGAAAAACTTGGGTTTGACCTAAAAGCCAATTAAACCTCCTCTACAATGTTTAACACACCAACATAGATTGCATTTGGCCGGATTGTGTTGAACTTCAACAGCTGCCACGCTGTTACTCGAGTATGTTTAAGGCAACTTCATGCCTTTTCGTATTGTTTTTTATGTGCATATGCGTACAGGAAGTTATTTTCATATATGTGCCAGGAAACATTCGGCATGATCTAAAGCCAAACCGAAGTTGAGAGGCAGTTAGCCATAACATGTTTTAATTAATAAAAAGGGAATTTAGAAGAGCTTCGCTATAATATTAACATTTCCTGTACATTTACCAGAAAAACACATGCAACACATCGTGTTTGTTTGGTTTGATTGTTGTGGAAACAATCTTAAATTTCCCTTTGGGGCTCATGGACAAATATTTACATGGACAAATGTTGTTTCACTGTAACTGCCGAGCATGTACAGATTTACAAAAGCGGTAAACTCCTCCATATTAAGCAGTATTGCAGGCACAAAATGTGTCTTCTTACATTGTATTGTCCAAACAAAGAAAATGAAAACATATTTTAGTGAAATGAATGAGCAGCTATAAAAACGTATTGTGCAGCTGGATAAAACAATCATTCACCCAGTCTTTTCTCCACGCTGTCAGGCCACTGATAGAGATATTCCCTTTGTTTATTTGTATTTCTTCAAATGGCCCGTGTGCAGATGGGTGTTAAGAAACTCTGAGAAAACATAAAGCCAGATTTACCTATGGTGATAAATACCATGTTTTTTGTCGCACTAATTTGGGATTCAAATCCTGGACCTATGGCATCATCGCCAAGCCAAATGTAAGGTGCAATACTATGACCTCTGAGTCACCATGGCAACACCAAGGAAAGGCTGGTGGAGGGCTCGGGGTGATGTTTCATTATTTGTAACTTGTACATTGATACAATAGGGTATTTCCCAAGACTGACAATTTGTATTAGGTAAAAATGGAAATACCTCTGATATAATTTCACCATTCCAGCTATGGCCAAGATACCAAGAAACTAAAAGAGCAATATCTAATAATGAAAAATAACAGAATTTTTTGTCAGTATATTGTGGGATTTAAACCAGTGATTTTAGGCACTATCGCCTACACTAGTAAAACCTTTCGGCGACAGGTCGCACATTTTCGGCGGCAGGAAAATATCTGGCAATTTTCGTATTGTGTCCCTTCAGGTACCTGAATTGCAATTGTAATCACTTGATAAAGATTGCTTTCTGTTGTGTCTCACGACACAGTGAAATTTTCACCAACAAAGCAATCCTGTTGTGCGACAGGGTCAGAGGTGTATTTACAAGATTTTTTATTGTGTTGGTATTCTGTCCTGACACATCGTCTTTGATTTTTTCTTATAAAAGAAATTGCAGGTTCGGGGTGCTCGGATGTGAAGATAAAGCAAGAACTGTGCACCCGTTATGAAGCGCCCTGCCAACGCAAGTTTTTCTTTCTAAGTGCTGGAATTTTGCCATTCTAACATTGTGAAAAGCGATGGGATATGGGAAATTGCCAAATCTAAAGATGTGTGTTCAGCAAAGTTTGCTTGAATATGGCTGTAGATGCACAATTAAGGCATGCCAAAATGCTGGTTTAAACACACACCTGTTTACACATTTTCCTCTAAGAAAGCAGTCACGAACCCTGCTCGAGTCTAGCGAGAGTTGTTTTGCCACTCAGCTTTTAGAGCCGATAAATTCATGCCGGGGATAGGGTGAAGGCTCCAATGTCAGTTGCAAGATCCATGTTCCTAGGCACAGGACTGCCCGCAAGATATACTTCAATGCAGTAAATGTACATTATCAGGCTCTGTTTGCGCTTGACAGACCCCATTATGTATTAAAAAATCCTAATGTAGGAACCTTTGACCGTTTGTTAAAACATGTGTCCCTTGCAACACCACATTCCCTCCCTTTTATCACATTGTCTTCTTTGCCATTCATTTCAATTATTACCTAGGTCATGGCCGCAGGAATTTGTGATGTGAGAATACGTTTAAAACGGCATTTCACATTATCTAAGATGGACATGAAGGTCCTGTTTACCTCTAATGACCCTGCCAACATAGAAACGAAATAGTTTGTGAACATGCGCTGCAAGGGCAAGGTTCTTAAAGCAACCAGGCGATCGACCGGGAGAGATGGTTCCAGATGAGAACTGTCATTGCTAAAGCCTGATGGCGCCGTATTCTTTGGAAAACCAAAAATACAAGAGTAATCTTACGACACACGTGTATACTCGATCCATTGCCCGTGGAAGACAGCAATAAACAACGTCACGACGACGGGGTAGCTCACATAAGTGCTGTTTTGGGAAGACGATAGTTTCTCCATCTTCAGATGGTGTTGCACGTACTTTACAACTAGAAGCAAGGCCGTCCATCCAGGCAAAAAGTCTGATTGCCACACAAATTGCACCTGTGGTATATCCGTAATACACAACCACATTCAATATTCTAAGCGATTTTGAACAGCCAAAACGACCTGAGAGAAGAACTCCATGGCTAGCTTTCTTTGCTCGCAATTTCATATTCGTTGTTATGCAAAAATATCACAAAATTGTTGGTATGTCTACTTTTAACTTCTTGATGTCTGCTTTGTTTGGTGACAGACGGATTTTGATTACAGGTGGTGTTTGTTTGCTCGAATTATCTAGCATTGTTGAACACTGTTGTCTGCCTCAATTTTCATGACACATGATATCTTTTATGTTGACAATATTACATCTTATCATCATTAGATATTCAATGAATAAAGTATTGCTCGGTGGATATTCAAGTTTTGCTGTTTTTGTCTGCTGATGTGCCTCTCGATGGACTTGTCAAGATTTAGACGGTTTTCGACAATGATATTGACACGTAATGGTCTCTTACTACGGAGATGTAAATTCAATTGCGTTCTGTGCCTACATGTAAGTTATATGATATATGATATGCCCATATACATAATTTAACATATAAACCGTGCATACACACATTCACATATATACATATGTAAGTACGCCAGTCCTTTGTTTTGTTTGTATATGTATTCATATACAGTGGAACTTCCCTATTGTGACCACCGAATTGATATATGGTACACTGTGACTTGTTGATGTAAACTTAACACTGAAATAACTACATGATATAGTTAGGGTTGAATTATGTGAAATATTCACCTCTTATTGCTTAACTCATTTTCTTTATTGGAATCCTCATAAAGAACCATACATCGAATAAAGATGACCATTTTGAGGATAGCACGCTCAACACCATTTTAACCAGCAAAAAGACGGTGAGCTGTATCGAACACTTATGTATGTCGTGATTTCCGTACGCTACAAATTTCTACAGTCACGATATATTACACATATAGATGTAATCTTCTATCCATTCTATAATTGACACTTTTTGGGTTTTTAAATTTCAGTGCCTTCTTTTCTTTGTAATGTGTACCGTAATGTATACGAAATGTATATATATATATATATATATATATATATATATATATATATATATATATATGTATATATATACATATATATACATACATATATATGTATATATATATGTGTACATATTATACATATATATTTCGTGTGCCTGTAATGTCCATATATTACCATGGCAACGGCGTCATTTTATAACAATTTGTTGTGAGTAGTGAAATGTAAACTAAACTTGAGTATTTAATCCACACTAACTACACACCCCACATGTGTGTGGCTCCTGGCACGTCGATGATCGTCCTGGAGCATTTGATTGATAATGCGCAAAGGCTAATGTCAGCCTTGTACGATATGAAACGGCCCATGGTATGTGTAGCAAACCGTTCAACACAGGTAATGAGACACCAAACGTGGTTTTTTTGTCTAATTAGGTAAACAGGCATCGGACTATCAAATGATGTGCATTATCTCTCTAAGAGGAATGATCGAGGAGCGAACCTTGCCGTGTTAGAACATTACATGTATGGGGAGCCCAAAAAGGTGAAATATCCACAAGAGCTTACGGATTGCTGCGGCACTTAGCGAATATTACAGAGTGCTGCAATTATCATGTGTTTAACCATTTGATGATTTGACTCCCGGGGGTGTTAGCTATATACAGGAGGACTGTAACAGTCCTGTGCTTAGCTGACGTTATATACATACTGTGAATTTCCATTGCAGTCCCCATTGACTTACACAATAATCAATAGGGATTACGCATTGCCTGACAAGTACCCAAGTATTCAGAATATCACCACCTAGTGAACATCTTTGTTTAACTCTCCACAAGCTACAATTTCACCACGCTAAAGAATAATCTGAGTGGTGTTTTGGAAAAGAACTCAGACATAGGAAAAACAAACAAAAAATTGTAAAAAAAGTCACACCACCAACTGTTGGACGAAACAAAGTCTTTGGGTCCCCAGAGGTGTCTCTGTGTATTTTGAAGCGATTGGTTTAGGGCTTTGGGAGAAAAAGATTTGAAAAGAGTTTGCCAAAAAAGGGACTCAAAATCATAAAAAGTAAACAATTCACTGGATTGTGACATTTCGAACAAGTTTGGTAGAAACCCACCCAAGGTATATTCTCAGCAAGTCTGAAGTGAATATGGCTGACAGTTTTGCAGAAGACGAAACTGTGATTTGCTGTCACATACATAAGTGGACAGACAGATTGACGACGACGGAGGGAGGACCATAGAATCAGCTCAGTTGACTGAGAAGTCAGCTGAGCTAATATCAAAGGCTAGTCACTGTGTGTTCCATGCAGTGCTAAGATGGCTTACTAGTGCATATATTAAAATCATATCTTCGGTTGAATGCATTGAACCGTCTTTCTTTTCATGTTTAAATCCCCAACCCGCCTAACAAATTCGGTTGGGCCAGAAATAATTTTCCAATATAGCGATTTAATAAGAGATTTCTCCGATTTAAGATTTCAAAGGTGTCTAATTTATAATTAAATGTACGAAATGCCGTTAAGTTTCCTAGAGGCGTATACAATACAGTGATGCAGTTGCCATTATAGAATAAATAGTATAATATTAACGCTACACAACATTACATGACCATGCTTGACTGTGGGATGCATCATACCTGTGCACACTGTCTCGTCCAGGCTGTCTGAGATTCCACATTCCATTATGTGTCCACCCTGACCAAAACAGTTTCTTTTGTCACTACCACTGCGCCTCTTTAACAACTTAAGCAGAGGTTTTGATCTTCATAGCAGATATACGTTTCCAGCTGCAGTTTGATTGCTGAGTGAGCGGTTGTGCGATGTTATTGTTATAATGGAGTTGAAATTGGATCAGGTGTATCATTATACTCACACCACACAAAGTCTCGTGAACATTGCTGAAACGGCAAACCCATTCACAGATATATAGTGTATGAAGCATTTAGCCGCTATTGAAGCCCATGTATATACAGTGATTAGTCCAAGATCCGTTTTAACTCTTTATTCCCGCGATTTCTGCAAGGAATGGAGCAGTCTTCCATTAGTTTGTTTTTTTGCCGAAGATGGTTATACTTGATACCTGAGCGTGGACGTAACTGTGGACTGTTACGATGCCCACCTTCTGAATATTCTAGATCGTAGCAGAACTCATCAATGATTGACAAGGATCATATAACTTTAAAAATTACAACAAATTAATAATGAAAGTCAATACAAAGTAGGTAAATGAAATTATACACTTAGCTATGCTGATACCCCAATGGTAAAACAGTCTGTAGTTAAATCTTTATCCCTGGTGAGTATTTATCCACAGGTAATGTCTGTCTGATAGTTCCAAGTCCTATGGAAGATGCCAAGTAGTCTGGTCAAAATCCCACCGAGGTAGTTTTCTTCCAATGTGGTTCACAAAGGCACAGTGCTGATCCAAATCCCACAGAGGTAGAGTTTGGTTCCAATGTGGTACAATTAAACACCAAATAAACCAGTCCAATCAAAGGCACTGTCCACACTCCACAGGTACAATGTATACATAGGTATCTCCTCGGCAATAGCAATGGCTCACAGTCCCACTAGCTTGAAGTCACGCAGCTTCTGTCAGATGTCAGATGTCAGAACTCTTCTTTCCCCCTCATCCATGAAGGGAGCTGCTTCATATATCCAGGCTGAGAAATCTCACCAGTATTCCGGAGTTTTCCAGTTAGTCACACATCCCAATACACTGACACCGGTGTTGACTGCATGAGGGCTTCCCCACATGAATGCAAGTCACCATTCAAGCATATTCTAATTGTTTACAAATTTCACGAGGGTCACCCCAACAAAGCAGGCCAACCCAGTGACTGTGCACACACTCAATGAATACAGTGACCTCTCCGTACCAAAACAAACGATCCTTTTTTACATCCATAAAATGGACACACAAACTTGTACATGAGAGCAGAAAAAGGGGAAAAGTTTTTATTTGAATTTCAACACCAGATAAATTGAAAAGTGGCGAAGGTGTTTTTGTCTAGCCTAAGAATAATTCAGAATAGTTTTGAACAATCCTGCTCAAGCATTCTTACAAAAAAAGTTCCAGAATATAATAAAATTTATAAAAACGGCAGCGTTGCTTCTTGAACAAATTGAGGTTGAAATGTTTCCAGAAATGTCCCTGTGCAATTTCCGAACAATTGCGGAAACAGTTCAAGAGATGTTTGACGTATTTGTCCGCAGTCTTGCAGTTAGATGTATAATGTTGCTGGAATGACAGTTATTCAACATAGACCTAAAGCTGATTTAAACAGAGCAGGAACATCCAATGGTGGACGTGAAGCTGATCTAAACAGAGCAACTACATCCAATAATGCAGCACAAAGGTTGAAAAAAGATGTACTTTTGCATTGGGAAACCAGGTTTGGAAACGGAAATTTTAGAGGTCCGATGTCAGAAAACAGTTCGGACACGAAATACCCAAGGTAAAATGGCTTTTCTTTGAAATTGTTAAAGTTGAAATAAATAAAGTTGTCAAAAAGTCTCCAGTTGGACAAGTGTACACTTTAAAAGCACCAATGCATATTTTGGCAATATTTGAATTTTCATTACATTATGTTTGCCGCTTGGATTAAACTGTCACAAATGCTGAAAAACAGACACTTCATCAAAGTGAGGAATGATCACACAATAATGTCCATTATGGAACAGCAGCATTCAAGGCAAATGGAGCTTGGTATGGTGGGTTTATCATAGACTCTGCAACAAACAAAAATCACTCTTTGTCCAAGCAAACAACACTTAACCAATTGGAGTGGTCAGTGAAAGATCCTATGACAACAAAGGCATATTCTTAGTCAATAGGATGTGTGTCTTCCAAGATAATCAACACGCTGCTAACAGCACTCTTCGTCAGGCTGTGTACCAACTTTCGGATCGGCCTCGGAGGTACTTTGTCCTTTACGATAGCGCTGTAGGTAGGCAAAATCACAGTTAGGACCCATTTTCCTAGTTATATTTTTCTTCAGATGACTCAATATGTGGTCTGTTGGATTGAGTTAGGAAAAGGCTCTGGCCATTCCATTACCTTCACTGTTTCTCTGTCTAGGAAGTCCAGCGCTTGTGGTCTTGCATTGTATTGCATCAAGATGAAGTTATGACCACCAACAACAATATATTGTAGCACATGAGGCTGCAGGAGCTTGGTTATGTAGTGCCTGTCATTCATTTTAATATTCAATATGACTGCATCAGTCTTGTCAATGACCGAGATGTCCGACAAGACCAGGATGCTGCCAACTCCAAACACTATGAGCTGTACACAGCATGCCTTTCCCTTGGTCTCCTCCAGGCCCAGACCTACTCTCATTTCTGTGCTGGGAGAAGTGACATTTTAATACCACCAGTTCCCTTTTTTGGATGACTACAGGTCTCAAGTCAGGGGTGAAATTTAAAAATCTTCACATTGGTATTGGAAATTGAATGATGTTTTGGTAATACTTGAATCTCTGCCTTTTACTGCATTCAATTTTGCTCTCATTGTTGGGTTGAAACGGCTGATGTTTTTCTAAACTACTCATCAGTAAGCAGCATGTTGCCTCTTTCTGCCTGTGTGGTACAGATGTGCCGTCTTCAACTCTACTATCTGGCAAGCCTTGTGGTAATTGCTCATCAACTGTTTCTTTACCATTGACCCCGACCTCTAACCATTGACATGCAATCTGTTGCAAATCATCTGGGTGGAAACTCGCATCTAATCAGGATGGGCCATTTCCAACTGTTTGTAGATGCCTTAAGTGATGTGACGTTGCCCCTTGAAGTGACAACAAATTCGTGTCTTGCCTGCTGATCATCCGTGGTAGGCCTCGTTGTGGAAGATCTCAAACATGACTGGTTTGGCAGAATTTTCGGACAACTTATTGATGGTCTTGCTATTCACTCCTGTGGCTCTTGTATCTAGCCTGCAGCTCACCCCATATTCAATAGACCCTATGGCTCTTGATCTGTCCATTTCAGATATCCGACACATGATGGCTTGTTGACCAATAGATGCATCCATATTCAATGCTGCATCAACCTTGCTTTTATACCCAATATTCACTCCTTTTTAGTCCACATTACACAGGAAAAGTTTGCTATAACAATATCGGCAAAAATGCCGAGGTGATGTCTAGGGTGAAAAGCATCTCAACGTTTTTGGCATTTTTGCCGAGAAATGCCAATTGGATTGGAGACTTTAATACCTTGGCGTTTTCCAACATGCTGTTAAGAAGATATTCATGACAAGTATTGATAAGAATATTTATCAAGTCCCACTAACAGGTATAAATCCAGATTGTGATACTTTTGTCTTTGGTTCACTGAGTGCGCCTGCAACTCAAACCTATCATTGAAGTTTGAAGGAAACCTCTATTTATTACAGGCTTGAAATATATTCAACACTTAAACTTTTCAAGTGCCTCATATTAGCATAAACGAAAATTCTACACCTTTGGTTGCAGTTCATTGGATGCGCTTATAGCACAAACCAATGAATTGAAGTTGGAAAAACACCTGTACCTAAAACAGTTGATATTTTCAAATGGCCCGAATTTGCATAGTTTTCAAGAAAGTCACCCCCCTTTTTAAAAAAAAAAGCCCGGCGTTCTGTATGGAAGAATAATTATATCAAGGTTGGATTGTCAAAGTACAATAGTTTTCAAATAGAATATTGGATAAATTAGCTGGTCAAAAAGGACAGAACAAAAACAAGAAAGACGGAAAGAAATCAGAGAAAAAGAACGTCCGAGTTGGCTCACAGACATAAGAAACCTATAAAGTAAACAATAGCTTAACTGACTAAATGAATCTTCACTGATTTTGTGAAACAGTGAAGATCTGAATAAATAGCAGGAAAAAATGTAACACCAGTAAGGGAAATTTGAATAAATGATTTTTAAGACCTGTGGAATATCAAGATGGGATGTGATATAATACCTAAAGAATGTAGGGTCTTTCAAGCCATGATCACAGCTGTCAGATATGTACTATTAATTCCATAATAAACATATACTGACTTCTTTAAAGGTTTTAGCACAATGCAGCTATCAATATGACGAAGCAAAAGCAGACAGTAAGGATGGGTTGCTTGATGAAGTAATCAAAATCTACATATTTGCTGGTTCCAAGAAGAATTTGTAATTTCCTCATTGTCGTGGTGCTAGAAATTGTCAATTATCCGATATGATGGTGTCACAGTGTCATATAATCCGAGACACCAAAGCAGTTCAGTTAAACATGAAGGGAATATAGCGTGCACAGCGGGCATTATTGGTACTCACTATGATTCGGCTCGTGCCAGTGAGACTTGGCGGTACTACTACTGACACCTAGAGACGCCATTGGTGGCCTTCGTGGACTCAGCAGTGGCCCACTCTTTTTCTTGGTACTTGATCGTTGGTAACCAGCAGTAGTCGTACTGGTATACAATCCCCCCTCCAAAGGCTCCTGGTGCTTGTGTGGTTTGCATGACAGGTGAACCCACCCTCCAAGCTCCGCTAAACGCTGACAGAAGCTCTTGTATCTTTTGTCTTGCAGCGCTTTTTTCTATTTTACAAGTATCATGTCCATTTCTTATAAATAAATAAATAAATAAATGAATGAATGAATGAATGAATGAGTGAATGAATGAATGCATGCATGAATAAATAAATAAATAAATAAATAAATAAACAAATAAATAAATAAATATATAAATAAATAAATAAATAAATAAATAAATAAATAAATAAATAAATAAATAAATAAATAAATAAATAAATAACAATGCATGTTCGGATCAAATTTGAGAAACATCCAACAATGTACTCAGAGGATATTGTGGTAAAAGTGCCATCAGTAGATCATAGAGTGCTGAAAAAAAAAACTAATCAGCTATTCGTTTCTTCTGATGCAGCTTCCTACCGCATATGAGAAAACAGACATCAAAGTATTTTGAACGTATTGTGGTAAGAAGTTCAAAGTAACTGTTAATATGTCCATGTAACCACACAACAGGTAACAGTGCCCTCAATATCTAATCATGTAATGTTTGTATTATATTTCACCTTTCTACTATATTTGCCAAAAATCCATCAATGTTCTTAGAAGATATTGCGGTAACAAAGTTCATACTTTGTAGGTCACTGTGTTCCATAAATAGCTTACTGTGACTTGAAAATCTAAGCAGTCGATATCTGCCTAATAATACACATCTGTGGCGAATATACGAAAAAATCCCTTTAGGCCTATTCAAGCTAATATGGTTACAAAGTTTGGTGCAGATGTATGGGCGCACGAACAACCCGAAAACCAAAGGCTTCCTCTTGGGGAAGGCATATGAATACTCATGACGATATGATACGGAAATAGGGGTCGAAAAACATTCCGAAAAAGCAGATGGAACCAGCTATTCTACAATTGGTATGGCTACCTGAGTATGTCCTTCTGTTGCTTACTGCACTAGTGGTTATCTCTTTCCTTCTTGACTGTTGGCTGCGCAGACCGTCCCTTTGTTGGATTGTGACCTAAAATTATGGCCTGTTTCAAGACTCGTCTATACAAGACAAATGTATTTATGTACATTTTTACCCCTGCCTATAACTTCACCACTAGTAGGTGTTCTAGTGTTCACCTGATGCAATGCTGGTAATATTAAAATCGGTTAATTTAAATTTTGTTGGTATAGCTGTTGGTAAACAGACTCAGACAACCTTGATTTAACCATTGTTCTGTACAGAATACACATTTGTAACATATCGTGGTCAGGAGACTCCCATTAAGGCCATGAAGCAACTGCTATTACGGGAGCCACCTTTATACCCAAATTGATTTGCAATACAATTTTTACTGAGCTAATATGACTAATATTTTCGCCGTGTATGCTCATGGTCGTCGTGTATTCTATACTTGCACTTAAATCACCCTAAAAAATGACTTAAAAACACACTACGTGGAATTGTTATCATTGTGCGGGTAGACCTGGTGCTGCTTTTTTCGTCGACCATGTTGACTAGTTTACGTTCAAATTCAATTCAACCATTGCAAATTCACTATGCTGCTGCGGTTTGCAGGCATCATTGTCAATGGCAGTGTCGTTATCGATTTTCAAAATTTGTCATTAAACCAGTGAAAAAGCATGCTTCTTTTTTGCTGTCATGAACTGGCAAAACCTAAGAATCACCCGCATCTTTCACGCTTTGTGCTCCAAACTTGTGCAAGTGACGCCATTTTTGTCTTGCCGGTGTGTCATTCAGCTTGTTTGTATGGTGTCATATAAAGTTAACAGTATCCCTACCCCTTCCTTATGCTGCACGTATGTTCGCTGTTCATTCAATAAAATGATTGTTGTAATCTAAATAATGTTTTGCAAATTTGTCAAAATCGACTTATATTATTTTTCAATTGCAGATTAAACAGAAAACTAGCAGCATCTACAATTCTCACCACAAGACTGTCCTTGTCCTGACTAGATTCCCTTGGCGCTGAGGTGATACACGTCATAACATGGGCAGTCTAGTGGTGAGAATTGCCGAAAAGGTTGGTTTTCTATATATACACATGTCATGTGTTTTTTCATGTTTCTACTAACTATAATTTTTTTTTTAACACAAAATTCTATGAGCTGGACTTGCAACAATATTTTTCTGCTGAGTTTCCAATGTGTAGAGACGTATTTGTACCGTAGAAGCAAACAGGTAGACCATTGGATCACGGGCACATATTAATGTGGTACATATAATGTTTAACATTTCCGCTCATGTTTTAGGTCATAGACTTGTTTTGAAGTGTCATGTGCATCACTAACCATCTGATTGTCAATGACTTGTGTTACATGTTATCAAACCTCTAGAATTGAACAATTTTTCATCCGTTTTTGTTGCTCCTATGAAAGGAAGCATGTCACCTTTTGTCTGTCCATCCTTAATACTGACAGTGTTGATTTTGTTGCCACAAATCCTAGAACTGAATATTGTAAAATGCATGCCTTTTCGAAACACTGTAGTCTGCAGTTAATGAAGATATTTCGAAGGTTGAGCGAGTCGGATTAAAAAAACAAGTTGCCTTTGATGGGTGACTGCCTGTCTCAAGTCAGGAGTGAAATTTGTTCTTTCACATTGGTACTGAAAGATGAATGTTGATGCTTTCGCAACTCTGGCATCTATTTGCTGTCATTCTTGGGTTTGCAATTTATGAATATGGATCATGTTTTTCTGTACTTTTAGGTTATCTGGGAGTCAAAATATACTTCACACTTTGCATTGAGGCAGAAAACCTCCAAAGAAAGCAAATGTGGCACTACATTGCACATACAACATCCAATTGGGAATTGATAGCCTGTGTGATCATCCTTGCATAGAAGACAAACAGAATAACAAGGGTATCACCTGTAGTGATATCTGCAAGGTGCTCAAGCAAAACTGATTATTTCTGCTAATTAAAGCTGAAAATGGAAGATGCAGCATAATTTCTTAAAGAGATGCCCATCAATGTAGGCTTCACAATCCACTGAAAATATTCCATTATCATTGGATAATTTGTGTCCTTCTTTGGCATCAATGCCGGTAACTCCCTTGGGCTATATCCAAAGCCCTGCATAGAAAATTGAAACTGCATCTCAAACCATCATCGGGGTAAGGCAAAATGCTACTGACCTGTTAATGAGGGCAAAAGAATATGTGCGATAAAAAGAAAGTGATTGAGTGGAGAGGTCTCCCAACATAACGAAAAATGAAGTCTGCAGTTCCATTGCTGGAAACAAGGATGATATCTATATTAGTATGAGGCCACTATGTGTCAATGTCAGAGTCGAATATCAGTCCAAGTCGAAAAACTGGAAATCTTGACAAGCCTATCAACATTAACATCACCAAATATAACAGACTTGAATATCCACTAAGCAATGCATTATTCATTGAATATCTTAATATGAAAAGTGTCATATTGACAAGATGAAACTAATGATCTATCGTGACTAATGGAACTGGGCGATAGTTATCAACAATGCTGGAGAAACTGCACCCAAAATCCAAGCAAACATGAACCATCATGATCAAACCCCTTCAGTCATGAAACAAACAAAGTAAAAATCCAGACGTTAGACCTACCAACAACTTTACAATATTTGTATATATGAGTAGTTGAATATGAAAGGCAGTATGAAGGACAGTATCTCTCTCCTAACTTGTAATAGATACCAACAAAAGTAAGCAGTACTTTAAATCGATTTAATGCAAGCAACTTTCAGCTCTATGTAATAACTTTCCCGATGCACGCATGGCATAAAATGTTAGCTGCAATGTTTTGTTTTACATATTTACTACCTCATTTATTTATCACTTCAAATATCCCTGGTATTTATATAATAAATTTCATTTTTGCCCAGTATCTTCCAAAACAATCGCTTTACGTTCCTTTTCCTGTACCCCAGGTTCGGAAGTTTTGAAATAGAAATAAATGATGGTGACTCAAAGTAATCACAATTGGTGCATATTCTAGCAAAGCCAGTTCAATATAGTTCAGAGGATCATTACCCATATTAATAAATTCAACCCACAATGACAGCAAAGGTAAATACATCAAGAGGCAGAGATTCAACAACACCAAAACATCGATATGCATCTTACCATACCAATGCGAAGAAATAAATTCACTCCTGACCTAAGACAGGCAATAAGCCATAACAAGCACCTGGTGGTTTTAAACCAGTCCTCTCAAGCATTGTAATATTCTTCATTAACACCAGATGTCAGTTTTTTTCCAAATGATATTGGCCTAACCACTGAAAACCCATCATCCATTACTTACTCTTTAAAAAAGAGCTTAATGCATTATGACTTTCTTAAACTACCAAGCCTATACATTAAATCTTTTGAAAACAGCTAAAATTCTACCTATACCAAGACTTTTTTTTTCTCAATATTTGTCTATTTGTATATAATGAATTATCTAATAATGCTATTGTAATTTTCGGCTTCCAATTCATTCATCAACGAAACAATACAAGGACTAATGCCTACATTATTGTTCATGCACATAATATTAATTAAAACTGTCAAAGTATAATAGTGTTGGCCCTAAAGTATTTAATATGTTACCCTCCATAGTAGTCGATTCTCCATCTTTTCACAACTTTAAAAAAAGAGTTAAAACTGGTTAATAGACATAGACATAAATATTAACAAGATGGTTTCTTCAACAGATATATGTAACCTTATGATACTCTTTTCATAATATGTTGATAATAAGTTTCATCATGTTATAAATTAATGTATGTTTTACCTGAGAAATAATATAAATTTTTTATTTTCAGTCTATATGTTCTGTTTTGTTGTGTAGAATGACATGGCTTGCCTGTTATCTTCCATTTCTTCTTATATCATGTAAGTTATTTTGCATTTGTTTTGTGAAGAACTAAGATTGATTGATTGAACACAAATTT
Source organism: Hermodice carunculata (assembly GCA_964020975.1). Taxonomy (NCBI): domain Eukaryota; kingdom Metazoa; phylum Annelida; class Polychaeta; order Eunicida; family Amphinomidae; genus Hermodice; species Hermodice carunculata. The sequence goes on along the minus strand of OZ026615.1, from coordinate 76,364,749 downwards.
TATCAATTCTACCAAGGATACAAACAAACATGGTAAGCTTGCCATTTTAATGTTCTACGTAACTGTCAGTCAGCTGAGTTTACAGCAAAAGAAGAATGTTGGCCTAAACTTGACACATAAAGACCATAAGCTGACGAAAGTGGAATATTACTCCCCATGAGAGAGTAATTTATTATTTTAAATTCAAAATCATCACATTTGTCATATAATTCTCACTATAATTCACCATTATCCTTAAAGGTATCTAGTAGTAGACATAACGTCATTTTCCATAGTTCCTGTTGTTTCTAAATCACCAGGGTTTGTTTTTGTGAAGTATATTCTTAAAGGTGTATATTATTGATGCTTATAAGTCATCTATGATTCTTAATGCCAGTTGAAAACATTTTTCATGACATTTTTTCTCTTTTGACAGCTTCACCAAAGGGAATAAAGTAATAGATATAAATTTACCAAATAGGTGCACAATAAATAAGAACCCATTGGAATACAAATTATCTGCCTCAAAATGGATTATTCAAAAAATTGACATGTACATTATGATAAAAATAAATCAATCAATCAAAAAGTTCCATTACTAACCTTACTTATCAAATTCAAATGCAGAATTGCCATCTCTCACAAAATTACAAAAATATATGCCTTTATCAGATATGATAATTCTTTGACAATTATTTTTCTAATATGTTGAATTTATCAATGACTTGATATATTCTTTTATATAGGAATGAGGAATAATGTGTATATACTAGGGAAGTCCCATGACGAAATATGTTTACAAGGTAAATCATTATTTGTACCATTCACTTGCTCCAACAAGATCTTTAAATTAGATGAAATTCCAAACCTTTCAATACTGGGAGACGCTTCCATCTAACCACAATTCCAAAAATTAATCTAACTAAACCAAATTCCCCACACTTTTTGGAGCTTTTACACAACAAAACTGAAAATTCTTTGGTCTTGCAAAATTCAGAAAAAAAACAGTAATAAAACCAGTATTGGCCGCAATATCCTCCACAGATACATCTTGAGAAGCATTAGAAATAATATTTATGGGCAGAAATAGCCATACTAATTAAATTGTAAGAGACTTGTGACGATGCTTTTTGCATTTGCAGTGTAATGATTTACATGGATATATTTTGTTTTGACAAGGCAAGTAGCCTACATTTTAAATTAAATCAACTTAATTGAGAAGGGATACTGTTTTCTGATAATTATTGACAGTGAACGCTAGTTCACACAGTCAGTGAAAACAATTTACTTGAAACATGAGTTTAGGGCTTTGCCGCGGCTCTGGACAGTTTGGAGCTACAGCTAGCAGAACGGAAAGGTTTCTCTCTTCACTACCACGAAACATTCATTTGAAAATAAAAAAGAGACATCACAACTTTGCCTTCACGCTTTTGTTGAATTCTATGCAAGGTCAAATTATATAATAGTCCTAACGATATAACAGGACAAGCAATGAACTGCTCTGACCTGAGCAGATGTCATGAATGTTTGAATTGAGCCACTCTACCCATTCATTTCATTTGCAGTGGGGGTCACGGATTTTAAAACAAAAACGTGAAAACATCATTCTTCATGAAAAGTTCAGCAGAAAGAGGAAACTGCTACAATAACCTGAATTGGCATGTGCATAGAGTTTTGCATTCTTTATAATATTAGCTATCAACCCGATGAAATAATTTTATTTTCAAATTATTTTTCATTTCGTTTTATTATGGCCGGGTACGGATCTTAAAGTTGGACTTCCATATAAATCATATGAATATATATGCTGTGAGTCCTATGGTGTAGTTGCAATCGTCTTTTATTATAATTATACCTCAATCACATTGCAAATCACATATAGAGTTTACATTGCATCATATTTGCAATATTTAATCAGCAGAATTGTTAGTTTGTTTTTTTTTTACTCGTGGATAATTTTCAAGGGCCAATGAAAAAATAACGCTACAGTTGCAGGCTAGCGGACACAAAAATGATGTTTCAGCTCAAATGACGATGCCAGCAACCCCTTTGAAACAGGAGTTCCTTTGTGTTATATCAAAAATATCCAATAAGACAAAGTGTACTTTGAAATGGAAGATAGCTGCCTTCCATCTTATATAAAAATGGCCGTCTTAAAAATCAAAAGCCATTTTTCATATAGAAACCATTGTGATATGTACTTTCCAGTTAAATTGGAGGTTTCTAACTCATGTTTGGCATCTTTATTACATGTGAAATGCATTAAATGGTCCAATCATAAATAAATAATGCAAAGTTGTTTTTTTTTCAGTAATGAAAGAATCCACAGTGGGAATTATTAGAGTAACAGTTAACCCAAGAATACACAATGCAATGTTCCATTAATAAGTGTAAAAATTAGATATCTAAAACGTAATGTCGAATTACGGAAAATTCACAAATTTTACTATTTTACCCCACAGGGTCTTAGATAGAACTTACCAAATCAATTTAATCAAAATTATCATCTAACATGTAACATACAAATCTCAACTCAAACATGCATCATGCAAAGATGGACATATGTAACATTTCGAAATTGAGTTGTGTTACATGATTGTGAAAAACCCTAAATAATACACACATCTCTCTAAATTGATGAAAATCAAATTAACGAAAACAGTCCATATGGAAAGATTGAAATAAGAACAATTTTTCAGGAGGTACTGAAATTTCTGAACCTTAAAAATTGGTAATCATATACTGTTTGGCATGGGTGCGCCAGACATTCCGTTCCCTTAAATGGTTTGCACTATTTTATATTCCGATTTCATATCTTAATCCATTAAACCCATGTACTCGAGGAAAATATATATATATACGTAGATTCAATAACCGTATATACCACAGATTAAATTACATTACACAAACGTGCAGAGCAAAGACTTCGCTGAAATCAAGAATATTTGATGAACTAGGTGGTACAGGATGGACCAGAAGTCTTCATTTTTCTCATGTGAAAGCAAGAAGCAAACAGGGTCAATACCTCCATCATCCATGCAGTGTGGTTGCGCACAGCTAAATGGCTAATCAAAAACCATGTTTACTGATGAGTCCCCAGAGTTAGCAACTGTTTCAACGTCTAGGGATTTGTGTCATCTTTAAACATGTCTCCCCCCCCCCCAAAAAAAGTACAGTTTTCTGTAGGATGACTCAACTCTAAAAGAGAGATCAATACACAATGCAAAGTTAATTATTTGCCTGTGCATGTTATGAGCATATACGATTTAAGAGGTACCAAACTCATGTTGATGAGCATATTACACTTCTCAGAACGTGCCCTTGTGTTCGAGCTAAAGAGACCTCGCACAATCGAAATGGTAACATGTGCTCCACCGTTACAGCAAACCACTGCGCAATCTATATATCTTCAAGTAAAAACAATTTTCTAATTTTTAATTCGTTTTATAACACTTTTTTGTGTACGTTTCAAATACATATATTATCTGTGAGGTTACATGCAACTGTTAATGATTGAGATTTGATGCCGGATAACGTTCCATTGGAAATTCGTCAGTGCCCAGAACGTTTGCAAATTATGTTAGTTGACATTGTAAACAACGATTGATAAGCAAAATGATGGAGCCTGTGGCATCTATTTTAACATTTTCATCTTAAATGAGGCATTTATTATTCCTCAAATTACACAGCAGTGAAATTAAAATTAACAGAAAGTTGTTACATATTCTTGCCAGGTGATCCAATACAATGTATATAGCTTAGATAATCATTGTCTCAATCATTTAGGTCATTCATTGCCGATTTCGTGGGATGACCAGTCGGTGACAACATGTCATTCAAATAGGGGTCAGATCTCTTATCTGCTTTGTCTGATCTTTCCTTGAATATTTCGCTTTTATGTCTCGAATGTTTCGCTTTTATTTATAGTTTTGACAAACAAAAATGTATGATTTGAATTTAAGTGTTATTCGGTTTTTCTTGAATTTTGTGTCTACTCTTTTCAAACAAAAATGGGTGTACAAATGAGAGGGAATCCGGTATTCGTAAGACAAGTTTGACGAAATGAACGCGTCCTTACTCGTAGTGAATGAGGGTATTTGACAGGGCTGGGGGACAGACTCAGATTGATACAGTATTGGGTGCATAACTCCCTTTGGCTCTCACACTGAAACAGATGAATTATCATTTACTTGTGTGCGTCACTTCAAGCCCCCATCAAACGTCTGTTTTATTCTAAGTGATGGATATGTTGTTGATTTTTGGACGAAATTTTATAAAATCTGACCTTAGACTCTTTCAAAAAAATGATGTCATTTTGATTTTTTTTTTTTAAATATGGTATTAAATCGACGTGGAGAATATCACTCATCACAATTGGTAACAATTGTGTGATAATTGTCCAGGCTATCTTTCTGTCTTCTTGGGTGGCCGGGAATAAAGACAGGGAAGTTTGATTATAACAACACTCAGATATCCGACATAATCGTTTAACGAGCCAAGTTTTGACAGACTCAAAAGTCCAATTATTTTACAATCTGACTCATTTAGCTTGCATATTCAGATATCTGGAACATTTTGCAGGAGACAGATGATACCATTATGTTGGAGTTTCACTGCACAATTCGTCCACGTACTGACGACTCACTTGACACGTGAGGGTTTTGTCGTTAAGGGTACTTGTATTTCAGCAATGAGAGCTTTCGCAATTTTGGTGCTATTAACTTTAAGGTCAAATAACCTGATAGGATGATTATCGATCCGCTATAGTTAGTTAACAATTCATCTATTTATCATGTAACAAAACTAGATCACAATGTCAGGTACTTGTGTCACATTGACAGATTGGTGTACTATTTTTCCACAATTTCTTTCTTCTTGACTCCGCTTTACGCTTTACGAAACTGTAGACAGTTAATCTCAAGACTAAAATACATGTGATGAAGTAAATTATGTTAATACTACACTTAGTCTAGGTCCAGTACCTTGGTCCTTGTAATGCATGGATGTAATTTTCGTCACTCCGCTATAACTTCCTTGTGTTTTACTTTTGTTTCATTTAACCTCACACACAGCTAAATTAGACAAGATATATATGTTATGTAACAAACTGGGTCACTGGGTCAAGCGTCTGGACCACGATGATATCCATCTGCTGTTTACGTTTGGCAGCTAACATTTTCCCTTTACTGTTTTCATGAAACATTGAACAGATACATGTGTCAGGTTAAAATACAGTTCTTGTCAAAAACAGGTTAATTGGTCGAGTATTTAAGTACGTGACCCTATATTATGCTCCCTATTTGTTGTCAGCTCAGACTTTGTCTCGGGTCATTTCTGCTCAGCTCATCTTTGCTCTGTTCATTTTAGCACAGTGCAAGCTGCACCGAAAGCTGAAGTTTGGGACTTATTTTTAACTGAATATGTCTGCGTCAGCTGAGCTTAGGCTGCGTGTTTGTTAATTCCCGTGTTCTCTATGCTTGTTGTTATTAACTGTAAAAAGTACATTCTTCAAATCTGTATAAAGTAGTCCCCATTGCCGCATTTTCTCCTTGCAGAGCTAGGTTAACCATGATGCGCACAGGCTTACCAAACCATCTTATGAATATCGGCATATCAACACTCCTCTTATAGCCTGTGGCACTATACGCAACATGTCAAATAGCAACCGGTGGAAAAGACTAACATTATCTTTAAGTTACCTGTCACTTTAAATTCTGTTTGAAACCTTTAGGGTTAATGCAAGCTGTTGCCAGGTAAATATCACAAGAAATTTTTTTCTGCGGTCATTTTTTCGACTTGTTTTCACAAGCTGGTAATAACATATGCCTATTTGCTTTGCACGTATCTTAGTATGATGTATTGAGATTCATATTCGTTTAAGACCTAGCAAATTCACTCAAGAACTTCGATCTTAATTGCCATCATGATGTGGGACAAGTCACAGATGTTACCAAATTGTGAATTGGCTCGCTTAAATCATTCCGGATCTAACAGAGTGTAAATGTTACCCCTCTATCCGGTGTTTTCATAATCTATCAGTTAAGAGACATCCAGGAAAAATAATACGAAAACCCAATATTCATGTGTGCCTTGCTTTAAGTCGTTAGGGAAATCCGTAAACCTATCTTGTTATTCTGACAATCCAAATGTGGTGATGACGACATCAGCAGTGGAAAGCTTTGCTACATCGAGTCTGTCCAAGACTAACAAAAGCGGTCCTGAGTCGGTTAATTGTGCCAGGAGCGATTGAAGTTGATGGTTCATTTGGAATTCTGTCCAAAGCAAAAAGGAGACGGTGCCCAGTCCAGAACTAAGTCCGAATAAAAGGGGACCGTGCTGAGTCGAGAATTGTTTCGAAAATGAAAGGAAAATGCGACAGAAGGTTTGACGAGGAGACATGTAGATACAAATATTCCATTGCGTAGAAAACACAATAAATTTTTCTCGTGATTTTTTTTCTCAATTCAATTGTATTTTTACAGCATCCTGCATATAGGTAGTGGAGGATTTTTCATGCCAACATGGCTCAATCAATGAGACTTACACAAAGAAAAAGGTGAAATACTGGAACCAGGCAGTGCAATTATTGGCTTTGCCAACTCTTTTCTCGAATATGACAGATTCATGATATTTCTTCTTATTGAAAAAAATAGTGAGATAGCTTTTATGGTAGCTTATCCCAAATTTAAACAAAAAATGCAAAACAAACAAATATAAAAGCTTCCTTGCTTGCCTTGGGTCTGACAGCCTGCCAAGGTAAGACATGGCAGTCTGCAGAATTGCACATTTTCTTGATTAGCTACATGTTAGCAAACTCAGCTGACATGTTCTTTTTCGGATTGGGGCTAATCTAAAACGCTTTAACACAAAAGTTTTAAGTTTGTCGTTTTTTGTGATAAGATACATAACGACGAGATGAAGACAAAATTAAAAGAGAGACAAAAATGTAACAGCGACAGAAATAAATAAATAGTATATAATAATAAATAAAACTCAAAGTAAGGCAATGAAAGTAAACGCAGAACGTAGCAAAGGCATTCTAGCAATCCATGCCAAAACGCAGCAAGTGATATTGAGGGCAGCGTGAGTTAAAGTAGCGGTTGTGAATTGAACCAGATCATGTTCTTTATTTTAAATTTGCGGCCTTGCCAAGACACATATATATATATGACACAGGATGAGTGGCAGCTGTAAAAAAATTTGGTGTCATTGTAAGATTTCTCTGTGCAGAGAAACAAACAACACTGAAGGGTCAATTACAAGTATATGTCTCTGAAGACAAGGAGCCGCTACTCAGAGAGACATGTACGGGTAAAAGGCTCCGAAACATGTTGAGCAGTTACCCGCTGAAGACCCTTTAATTTATTTGGGCTGATACAGCCTATGTCAAAATTTTACAGAGGAACGTGTGCAATATAGACAATAGTAATTCCATATGTATACAGGTTAGACAGGGACAGGTTAGCTTATGGAGAGTAAAGAGTTCGAACTGCGGAATAGGATATTGACTACTAGGAAGTGGTTCTGGGCAAAAAGACACAAATACAATTAAAATTGTGTGTTTATATTTAATGCTTATAATTGGAGATAAAGACAGTAAATCATGTTATTTTGTTCGATCTTTGTTTCGGAGTGAGACATCCCCTGTATCAAAGTACGCGACTCCCGTGCCCCATATCAACATCCATACTAACAACAGGGAGACATGAAAAGAACTCGCTATTAAGGTACCGTCGGTGTCAAAGTTCTCGGTCGCTGTGCCGCAGTCCCATGCCGCGTAAATTTGCCGGAAGCATAAACCAGGAACGCAGGGCCGACGTGAGCATAACGAGAGTTAATGGGCCTTTTTCACAGGTGCACTGACAATGTTAAGCATGAAGCCAAATAAAAATAATCATCTTTAAGTAAGGTACTCTTGCCGCAGGAGGAGTAGAACCCCCCCCCCCCCCTCCAACACCAGTATGTTTGAAGGGTTGAGCTGTCTGTAGTCGGAACTCATGCTTTGTTTGGTTTGGTAGGCATACAAGAGCCAGTGTGCATGTATGTCACAATTTGTAAGGCGCGGCTCCACAGATTCAGAACTCCCTTTTCATTGGCTTCCTGATACACGCACAGCTGGATGCCACACATACATGTAATAATCAAGCAAAACCTAGAAATAAAAACGAAAAAAATAAATGCAAATATTAAATAAGTGGGTTCTGCATGATAATACTTAGATTAATTTCCACTGTGTATACCTCCAAAGGAAACGTCTTTTTTTACCTATTTCAGTTGAAGTAACGTCCATCTGAACTGCAAAAACGAGGGGCAACGAAGATTGCCAACTTGCCAAGAACACTGCATCCGGAAGACATAATTGATGAGGATAGCCGGGCGATATACCAGCAACAAAGTAAGAAAGAACATTGGTATTTGGATTTCAAAGTTTGCTTAGGTTATGTGATTGTTTCCTTTAGGGCAAGAAAACTGTTATCTGTTTACTTGTGGTGATCTTGTGCTAGAGTGATTCTCGAAAATACAGTGTTTCAGAATTAACAAGCTTAAATCTGTATAAAAACTGCTTGTTACATTGCACAAAATAATGTTTACCATTTTATATTTCTGCAATTACAGAAACGAAGACTTTTAGATCTGGAAATCGAAGGATTATCAATTTCAACCAAATGGTTGAAATAGTATATCTAAGATGCAAATATTTGTAGGCATGCGCGTTTCCTTTGATTTTAAGGTGACAATTCATGCTGAACGAAACAACCGATAAAAATTTGTGCTTGCCTTTGATTAAACGAGTATTTTTTTTAATGCAGCTATGAGATTGATCATAACTATATATTAAATCGAATGGTATTGGCTTTTCGAATTGCAGAAAGGATCGACTCTCGCACGGAATGCCCATAAAGACAGCACACGGTATTAGGTATCGGGGGAATAAACAATGTCGGTCCTATCAACCCACAAACTAGTCTTAACGAACCAGCTACAGGTGGGTCGGCAATGTTGAACAACTCTAACAGCCGGCATAATTTCATCCCGTTAGAAAATTCAACTTCCAGTCCTTACAATGGTTTAAAGAATGTCTATCTCAGGCTCACCAAAAATAGCTTGTAAATCACCATCAACGGCGAAAAAGCGGTGTTCGTTCCTGTTTAAAATTTTATACGGAAGGAATACATAACATATTTCTATAATAGTATCCTTTATATACCATGTTATGCTCAATACGTAAAATGTTTTTGTTGACATCATTTTTCAAATATTTCAAGTGCTCAAAACACTGTACATAAAGCGAGTCATTCAGCCACACTTATCATTGAATACGTATGTTTATATGGAGAAGGAAAATATTTTGATTTGCTATGCGTCGAAATTCCCATTAAATTTCATTCCAGTTCCCTTAGTGGTGGCCTGAACTGTTACAGTCTGGGGCCAAAGATATGAAACCTTTCAACCACTCGACAGCAGTGACATCATTATGGTGTATTAATGAAGGGACCTCTTGTGAAGTGCTTAATTTAGGCGTTACAACTTTTATGCTTGAAGCGGTGACTTAGTTTACATTTTCAAAGTTGCGTGGAATAGCAATTTGAATGAAAAAATGTCATACTGGACAACTAAATATCTATGCAAGAGACTATTTGCATTTAACACATTCGGACTTGCAAATTTCACTGTGGAATATTGAATATGTCTAAAGCGTCTCCCACCTAAATTAATACACGCTAACATAGCAGTTAAAAACTCGCCCTAAATCTGGCCAAAAATGGAGTATGAATGAGAGGCGTTTTGAAATCTACACAAAGGATACAAGGCTCGTGTGTTGTACCAAAAGAAAAAAAATGCAGTTTTAAATATTATTTTATAGGAGTACGGGACACCCTATGGTTGCAAAGCTCGATGCACACCAGACGATAATATTCAATTAACCTGATAACACATAATTTTAATCCACACAACTTCACTTCTGTGCACTGAAATGGACAAGTAACCGGCAGATACCCCCCCCCCCCCCCCCAATATCAAATATATAGTCACGTTGTATTAGTGACTAAACAATAATAATCTGTGAAATGAACACTTGGGGTCGAAGGCTGGACCAATGGGATACTCTTGTGGAAATTATATATATATATATATATATATATATATATATATATATATATATATATATATATATGCGGGACCGCAAATCCGGCCACCGATGATACCGTGCTACAGTAGCACTATCCTAAATCTACAAACATTTTGTGATCTAAAGTATCAAAACTCTTAAATTCAAGGAAATATACATGGCGGTTTTCATCCATGTTCTGCATACCTTTACCAACCTGTTGCAAAGCTTGGAGGTCTGTTGAGTGTTTTGCAGAAATCTGTAATGACAATCAAGATAGTTATTGCATTAAAATTATAAAAGTACATTTATTGAAAATACGTGTATCAAAACCTTCAAAACATACAAAAATTATGCAATTGGATGATACTTGAAAAGTGTCACTTCTTCATGTTTTCATGCTTTTTTAAGTACAGGTGAAATTGAAACATATAGATATGTGTCACAACCACTCTTAGTAAAAGTTCAAGGTATCTGTAATTTGGAACTTTATATCTTCATCAATTGGCTTAAAATGAAGAGCTGATATTGCTTGTTTTGGTCAGAATTTTGTTTTATCTATTACTAGTCCATTTTAAAGCTAAAGTAGGTTTCACTTTTGTTTATATGCTTTTCAAAAGTCCCACACACGTATTTTCGGTGAGTGAAAAGGGTCAGGAGATCTTTGCTTTTTGAGAATTTTTGTTCAAGATGTATAATAATATCACATGTTTTGTCTATATTATTTTGCATCCTTCAAAGTTGATTGATAAATATACTCTGCCTTGACTTAATTATTGCGTATCTCAAATATGCTGAGATGTGAAGTTCGTCTTCCCCCAGAGGAAGTTACAAGCATATTTTCAAGATGTATATCTAGGCTTGCTTTATTTTTGTCTGAAAAAGTTTCGATCAAACTGTATTTTCCAGTTTCAATTTTAAATTCTTGTGTTCTTCATGTCTAATAGTTTTCTACACGGATTGTGTCCCTATTGCTTGCGTTTAATACTTTGATGGTCGATGCTCGTTTTAAGCTCTGCTGATCAAAGGTGGCAGAACTTATGCAATTACTGTTGTATATCCGTCTCCGTCCGAAACCTTTTGCTTGAGAGCGCAAAGTGGATCAGACTTGCTAAATTTATGGAATATATTTAGACTATTATCATTGCTAGCATGTTGTTTAATATCAGCAACCTTGACCCCTTTTTATGAGGTCAACAGACCTGTAAAGTTGAAAGATGTGATTCTGTGATAGCAGGGAGTAGTTTGGAGTTGAGCATCCAGAATAAATTAGCATTTGATATATATATATATATATATATATTAACAAAACACCGAGTTCAGAATAGAGCAATACATTATTTTCAAGGTGTACACAATAAAGTTCCTATTTTGGCAATTCAATGTGACATGGGTCGGGTTATCCCAAAGTACCGTAGCTACTTGAATATATTCAGATTTTGGAACTAGTTGTTGTATTTGGAAGATAGCAGGCGTAGGCTAACAAAATATATTTGAATGGGACGTGAAAAGAAAGAATAACAACAAGAGTGCAAACATAGAACGTCTGTTTAATCTAGTAGATATGACTGACATATTTGAAGGGAAGCTTTTATGAAGCATTGAAGTGGTGTCAAGTAAGATATTTATGTTGATGTAAAGATAATGGAAAGACAGTCTCCCGTCTAAACCAAAACGTAGAAAATATGCTAATCTATGGAGGCGCTAGAAACGGAAGATTATGTAAAATGTTGTTTTCATTGTTACCAAAGATCTTCGTTCAATTTAGAGCTGGTTTTTTTGCAGTTACATATGGAAACGGGAATATACAGAGGGCAGCGGAGGGAAAGAGATTATGTGCTATAAATGGTAATTATTTAGTGGAAGATAAGTTTCATTTTTGTACCAATGTGATATCTTTGCTGATAGCAGGGAAGTGTTATTTGATCTGGGTAGAAGGGAATGGGAAGATTTTGAGAGGAAGACGATACAAAAGAAATTTGAAAATTTGATGGCAAAGAAAGTAAACATGTAGTAAGATATTTACATGAAGCTAAACGAAGGAGGAAGGATACTTTGTGTGGAATCATTTCGTAGTTTATCATGTATTTAATTTTCAAGTGACCTACATGTATAAGCAAAGGAGGCTGGGTGCTTTTGTTTTTTTTCTATATATAGAATTGATGCACATGTCACTATTTTAAATAATATATACATACATATATCTATTACCGTGATTACATTTAACTCTGGCGGCGGCTAATGGTATAAATGTATTCGACAGAATACATCATAGTTTTGTTGTCAGGGACATGTATTACTGTAAAAATACAAATACACTACAGTCATGCATCTCTCACACCAACTACAGCTTATCGATTGCACCAGAAAGCGGTCATCGAATATAGCGTATACTTTAGAAAAAAACCGACAGTTTGGCCAGGTCTTTATACCTGTTTCCCTGCATCACCCTGACACCTATACCAATTCAATTAACAAGCTTTAATTTGTTGTCTCATTCGGCCTGTTTTTGCTAAGGCTAATGTTCCAAGTCTCTTCTGTATACAAGTGCATAGGACCATAAAACAGTATACAGTCACCTCATATGAAGACAAATATATCATAATGGATATGAGGTATCAGTTTTTTTTCTGTTCTACATAAACCTCCTTTTCCTCAAGAATAAACACAGCTTATCCTGTATAATTATGTCTGCGGTGTACCACAAACCACAATAAGCTTCACTTTAAGTCTCTTATTGTATGGTAGCATGCCTTACCTTCATTACCAAAGGTCATTAGTGATCCTTTACAATGATGGGCGCTTATTAAGCTTTTTTTTCTTTTTTCCTTTTTGTGTGTGTGTGTGTTGTTTGACTCGGTCAATTCCTGGGGTGCGTGCGTGCGGCCACAGTCTCAGTCTCTGCACTTCTCGTCCTACGTTCCTGATAGTCCTCGGGTGGCTTCCCGCCACGTTTTGCCATCAAATGGCGCTGCATTGTTTTATTCTGCATGTGTGTGTGTGTGTGTGTGTGTGTGTGTGTGTGTGTGTGTGTGTGTGTGTGTGTGTGTGTGTGTGTGTGTGTGTGTGTGAGAAAATATTAAGACGTATAGAGAAACTCTTTTCGTTCACAACAGGGACATTATTGTCTGCTACTTAATAGGAATGGCGATGTATTTCTATGATTTTACTGCGTATACATACACAGCCTTTCGTCCTAACCCGGTTTTACATGAACGATTTAAGGCACAACTAAAATTTCCAGTACACTTAACTGTTACGACATAAATACATAAATAAAGCCCTCAAAAAATAATATATCATTTTCAGTTATCAGCTTCAGAAGTAGTTTACTAACATTGAGCTGATTTTTTGTTTTTGTTTTTGTTTTTTGTTTTTTGTTTTTTGTTTTTTTTTTTTTTTTGTTTGTTTTTGTTTTTGTTTTTGTTTTTTTTTTGTTTTTGTTCTTGTTTTTTTGTTTTTTGTTTTTTGTTTTTGTTTTTTTTTTTGTTATACATTGACACCATGTCTTCGCTGCATAACATTTTAACTACTTTGACTTGATTTTCCAGGTCACAAGAATCATGTATTTGCAAACGTGAACTTATGTGACAATGTTTTGCAAAGAAGTGCCTCTGGGTTTAGATTAAAGCTAAAACGTTCACACCAGTCTTGCTAGCTACAAACCATTTCTGTCATGTGTTAAAAAAACAGTCATAATTAGTATTTGCCTGTTTTCATAGACATTTACGTCATACAGCTTGCTAGTCATCTTATTAAAAAAATTGTGGTGGCCAGCTGTTTCAGTCATGAACTTGGACCTGTTGATTTCCAGTTTTATTTCAAATGTCTGGTGGTATTAGATACTGTCCAGCTCAGTTGTCCATCCCTCGTGTTTTCAAAGCCAGAGCTACCTGCCGGTCATCTAGTGATCTGATGACCAGCCAGTGATGCATAGTAAAATTGTGTAGTGTCTGCTACTGTATAGCAATGGCGATTGTCAGAATTACACACATCATCAAATAAATTGTTCTATTATCGTAGAACTAAATAAAGAAGGACAAATTAAAGTTGTTTATGAGCGAAAAAGTGGCATTCATCCGTGATCTTACCTTGTACCCTTTTCTTTCTTTGACAGAAACCAGAATAAGATTACGTTGGTACTGTAATGCGTCCCCGTGAATAGTTTTTGGTGTCCATTTCCTTCTTTGCCTTGTGTCGAAAGTTTTGTGAATCCAGTTTCTTTGGATAATATATGGTGACTAGTTATGGAAGTCGCCGCAGCAATAATTCCAGCTGCAATTGAATGCTTTTTGATTGTTTAGATTTCTGTCAAATGCAGTATTCGAACACTACAGAACCGTGTACTAGAAGAGCTATTCTAACCTAAAGGGTAGTTTCCAGGCTTCTCCAGACTAGACGAAACTGTAAATACTTGACAAATTTTATCAGTTAAATTTCTTTGGCTGTTTGTATTTGTTGGACGGGTCCAAGTCAGAACGCAGAGTAAGACCCAAATGTTTGAGTTCAGCCTGACTCACTACATTATCTTCCATGAACAGCAGATCAGCATATTGGAAAGGGATTCGCTGTTGTTAAATGCATATCCATACTACTTGGTTTTCAGGAATTGAAACATACTAATCACTGCCACAACCAATCCTTCATGCCACGAAGATAAGTATAAAGATAGATGGTTGTGCTGCATTTACAATGTTTATGTATACGAGAAACAGTAATGGAGCTAGAGCAGCATCTTGAAGGAGGCCTGCGTTGACACGGTCCCACTTTGATGACGCACCACGCACTACTACCTTCTGCATTGTCTATGTAGGTAATCACCAAGCCACTGCAACAAAGATACATTCATACAAAATGCAAATAAAATTTGTGTAAGAGACTTAGACACGATTAAAGGCTTCCCTCATGGCACAAAATAACACTCTTATATCTTCCTGCTTGTATATTGGTTAATGAGAACGATAAGAATACCGATAAATTGTTCGCTCTATCATCAGTTATAAATCAAAACTTAAATTCTGATAAAACGACGTTATCACCCAAAAAAATGAAATAATAATAATAATAATAATAATAATAATAATAATAATAATAATAATAATGATGATAATAATAATGATGATAATAATAATAATAATAATAATAATAATAATAATAATAATAATAATAATAATAATAATAATAATAATAATAATAATAATAATAATAATAAAACTTATTTCAATACGCCTTTTCGAAGACTGGAGCAGTACTATTTAATAAAGACTTGCGCACATAGTTGCTGTAATGGCTTGCTGATCCCCTTGTTTTTCTGTTTTTGTTTGAATTTTTTGTGTGTGTGTTTGTTTGTTTTTTTGTTTTTTTTTTGTTTTTTGCTTTTTTGTTTTGTTTTTTGTATTTTGTTTTTGTTTGTTTTCTTTGATATGTTTTTTTGTTTGTTTCTTTTGTTTGTTGTTTTTTGTTTTTTGTATTGGTTTTTTTTTTTTTGCTTGTTTTTGTTATGTTTTTCTGTTTTGTTTTTTCTTCAATATTGGAACCACGTTAGCCCTTTTGCTATTGGTTAAGGGATTTGCTTATGATCAAAGAGATATTAAACCCTTTTTGCCAGAACATCGGAGGTCTATGCAGCTCTTTCTTTGCATAACTGTGCATTTATGTTGTTCGGCCCCATCGCAAATTAGAAGTACAGAAGTGTGAGAATTAACTACCATGGGTGCCAGTTAGGTCAGCATTCAGCCCACCAAGAATCAATTTTTAATATCAGTTTTTTGGGGCATTTCCCACATTGTTTTACATTTCTCTAAATCTACATGACTATTAGCAACCAATGACCGCGATGGAAAGAGAGCTACCTTTCCCCCGAAGACCAGTAGTTAGTTTAGTTTAAACAAATAAATTTGACACTGGATAGCCCAATAGTACACAAGTCGACTAATCGAGGGGTTCTCCAGACACGGAGACACACAATGTATATACAAGAGACACACAGAACAATACAAGATACAGAACAGCTATGCAGGTCACAATACACAGACTAGGAGCTCCGAAAAGCAGCTTACAATTGCATATGTTTACATTAAATATATGAATATAAATAGATATATATGTATTTATACATATATATATATATACATATGTATATATATATATATATATATATATATATATATATATATATATATATATATATATATATATATATATATATATATATTATGAATATATAATCATTTTGAATAAATCCAGACTTGTCTCCCAGATTACCCACGCCGCAGGTGGCGGGGTGAAGGAGAGGTAATTACCCGACTTTTAACTGAAGACTGATGGACTCGGCCGAAGTACAACGGTGGCATATGCACACTGCCACCGTGGAGCCACCATTGCGCCCAGCAACCCGGGCATTCCTTCACCGCCTTGTCACTGCCCACCCCCTGCAGCACGTACTGGACCAACATTACGAGCCAAAATCAGTTACCTGGAACATACATTCATCTACATATGTAGATTAGACACTATAAGTATAACAAATTGAATAATTGAGCATATTAACTACAGTGATACGTGGTCGAATTATACATAAAATAACCTCAAATCAATGCCATTTAGCCTGGACATGAGAAAACTCAGTTACGTGAGGAAACGTCTGGTACCAACGATAGAGTCTTGATGGCCTTGAAAATTAAAATATTAGAATCATCAGAAAGTTGCTTTCTCCCACAAAGGAAGATATTAGCCAATCTGTCAATGGCTACATGTAGAATTAAGTTTGGATGGACACCAGGAGTTATTTGTGGGACTGCGGAACATAGTACTTTTTTTTTTCTTGTACATACAAGAGAGTATAGGCAATAATGTTTAAAGTCTTCGGTTGGGTGGGAGTAGTTACACGTCGGTTGCTGGATAATGTTAACTTTGTACAGATCAAAACCAAAAAGCCTAAAGAAACCAAATCGTAACTGAGTGTGGCAAATATTTGCAAAACGCTGACCGTAAGAGTAGTAAGTGGGAGTAACGTCAACAGCGAGCAGAGTGACTGTAAGTTTGGACTTGAACATTTCGAGAGATAACGAGTTTCTAATATCCGAGGGGATGTTATTCCATTGGTTGATAGCGTCAGAAGCAAGGGATTTACCAAATTTGTTGAGTGCGACAATTCATGGGGCGTACATCGTTAGTAGGCCTAGTGCAATTGATTCGAAGTGTTCGACTAGTACGGACAGGACAGAGTGGTACCAAATTTGACAAGTAGGTTGGGGTTAAGTTATGATACATTTCATAGAAGAGAATCAATTTTAGATATTTGTGTCGGCTTGCTAGCGTTGGCCGACCAATTTCGTGCAGGTTATTTACATGCGAATAGTGCCTTAAAGCACCGGTGGATATCTTGGCTGCTTCTCATTGAATCGATTCAATTAAGTCACCTAAACCTTGTCCGCAATTGTCAAAAATAACTCAGCCATATTCTAAAATTGGCCTTACAATTTAAAAGAATAATCTCTCAAGTGCCTTGCGTGATAACTTAAATTTAAATCTACTAAGAAGACCGATGCGTTGACTGGCTTTATTTGTGATACGTGTTACATGTGCATGCCAAGAAAGGGTGGTGGCGAGAGTAATGCCAAGGTGAGTATGGGTCCCTTCCTCTGGGATAGCTGTGCTGCCTAGTAACACAGGTGGGTGATGATGCTTATCCAGCATTGGCAGAAAAAATAAATGATATGGATTTAACAGCATTAAAGATCATGCGCCATAATTTTACCCAGAGATAAATAATTGAAAAATTATTATTCAAATGGCGAACTGAGACTGCGGGGTCATCTCAAGAAAACCAGTATCGTAAGCAAAAATAGGAACATCGCAGGTCATATATTCGACAATATCAGTTATATAAACTAAAAATAACAATGGGTCTAATATAGACCCTTGGGGCACACCAGCCTGGACAGGCAGCCAGGATGCGGTTTGCAGTTCTGTAACGTCTCATTATTAGATGGAAACGTCCTGGGATCTCCATGTCGCGGGCTCTCTCTGTACTGAGAAGAATCGTTTTGGAAATTGCAGATATATCGAAAGAATAAGCCAACGAAGATTTCATAGATCGCAGTTTACCTTCTGATGGAATGTGCAACTTGTTTATCATTGGAAGTCTCGTTTAATAAATGGATGCTATAGTGTAGATTTTTTTCGGCAAAAAAATAAAAAGGTACAAAAAGAAAAAGCAAGCAAACAAACAAACAGAAAAGAAACAAAAATAAGACAGATGGTAAAGGCCAGCTAGATAGACAGACAAACAGATAGACAGACAAACCAAACAACCAACCAACCAACCAAACAAACAAACAAACAAACAAACAATAAATAAATAAAATCCATATTATTCTGAAGGTGAAAGGGATTTCTTGTCACATGTTAAACAACTCATGGTTTACTCAGACACCAAGTCATTTTTCAGTATCATGGTGTTTCATGATGTTTAGCGCTCGAACTCATAGATCTCACAAAATAGAAATTTTGAATCACGATCAAGAAAAATACTGCTGGTTACCTTCTTTATCTTTTTACGTCAGGCAGAGCCACAGAAACAGAACATGACTAACACAGCTATCCATGCCATCTATTCGTGAACAGATCACTTATCATCAGGTATCCAGCTAAATCTGAACGCTGTCTGAAAATAGCTCGCATTGTAAATTTGAACTAAAGATATTAAACGGATATAGTTGCACTTAAATCATTTTTTTTATAAACGTAATTATTATTCTGGTACAAAGGAATATCGCATAACTAGAGAACAAAATTAATTTCCCTCTTAGTTTCTCGCAAAATGAAATCAATCATGCATACATCGGAATCACAATATGAGTGCCTGGTGAAAGGTTATGTTTATATATAACCTTTCACACACACACACACACACACACACACACACACATATATATATATATATATATATGTGTGTGTGTGTGTGTGTGTGTGTGTGTGTGTGTGTCATACGTACAGTAATGGAAGACTAAGAAACGCTTCAATCATTTTTTTAGGCCCTCGGTGATTTTGTATTGGTCATATCTATATAATTTGGGATAGCCTTTAAGCTTTGAAAATACTATATAAACAACGCCTAATATTGTTAAGTTCCAAGAGGCGAACTTATTATACCACTGAAATGCAATGAAATTGTTTAGAACACAACTATATATATTGAAGAATTAGGAAAGACGACAATTCTGGAATGTTGTTACAGGTTAAACTCACACGTTCCAAACATTTTGTGGGGCTGGAGACAGATTTACAGTTTTTGTTAAGTTACATCTTCATGATTTACAACATCTACATGTTTCTGTGGACAAGCCTAAATAAGAATTTTTAGCTGAACATCTGTGGCCATGGTACTTGAGACAGTTCATGTCACAGTACAAATTATTTATCTGGACTCAGATATCTAAGAACATTATTCTGATTTTCCTCAAAACAATAATATATATATATATATATATATATATATATATATATATATATATATATATATATATATATATATATATATATATATATTCACTTCTTTTTTGATTATCCAGTTTTAAGGAACAATATCCTCTGTCACTCCAAGGAGTTTCCAAAATTTGTTCTAAGCAAACATTTCTTACTTTTTATCACATCACAATAGCTGATTACCGCGCAGAACGGCATTTGTCTACTGCAAGATATTTGTGCTTCTCAGAAACTTCTTAAATAGCAATTACTTGATCAAGTTTTAGCAGAATTGGAACCCTAAAATTGAAGGCCATTGAAGGATAAAAAGATGAACAGAAGTTGTGCCGTACATTTTAAAAATTTACCCAGAATGCATGCTTTAGGTGCATTTTTCAACGCCATTTCCTGGTAGTGCTGCGTTATGCACTATGGACTTCTGAGCTAGTTTACAGAGTTTGGATCGCATGTTTCAAGCCGTGTAGATCAGGGTCTGAATAACGCAACATGCTGGTCCAAAAATACAAGTATAAATGCATATGATATTATATGTTTCGATCTGAAGTACACTAAATTAATTCCAGCCACGAAAAGTGTAGTTGAGTGTGCAAATCCACTTTCAAATTCTGCAGGGCATACATATATATGGCATGGAATTTGCTCTTAGGCTGGAACACATATACTTACTGTCACTGAAAAACACCCAGCTTGCTTCATTTTGAGAATGTCTGTTTCGTGTTCGTGAATTACCCATTCTGTCTTTTATAGAAACTCTTGCAACATTTCAGGGGGGTTCAGACTTTTCGGGTACATTTAAGCGCGACATATAGTGGCTATTGTGTTACGTTCATTTGGTGTCCTCTGATTTCAAAGGTCACATCTCAGTTGCATGATTGTCCACCGGCAGGCATTTGCATCTGCGGCACGTATTTGCAGCAAACACTGTATTCTATATTGAGAGATGCAGCCTCTCTCTTTTCTCCTAAGGCCTGTTGCCATCTGGTCAAGTAGGGTATTTTTCTGGAAAGCCGCTGGCTAAGTTGGTCCCAGAAGTGCTCAACTGGACTCATATCAAGGGAAATACTGATCACATGTTTAACTTCCATAAACTCCATGCTCAGATTGTTGTGTACCCACATGCTTTATCTTGGTAAAACAAGCCAATGTCCGTGTAGTTCAGATGAACGGGCAGGAGATGTGGCTTAAGAGTTTTGTCGATTTATTGCTGAGTGCCAAAATGCAATCCACCAGCACACCAGAAGAGTTCAATGGTGCATGGACATGCACACCAGCCCAAGGCATGATGTTGGAACAATTTCATCGTTTGGTTTGATGCATGGAGCAGTCAGCATACCTCTCACAATCTCTGCACCAGAGACGCTGTTGGCTATCAGCCGTTTCTAAAAATAAACAGGATTTGTCAGAGAATTGTTACTCCTCTCCACTGTATGTGCCTGGTTGCAGAGGGCATGTTGGCGGGATCATACCAAGCAGCTGTGATGCCGCGTAGATGTTAAATAATTTCCCATTAAAGGTCTTCTGTCGCTCCAATAATTCTCCCGCAGACATCACCTCACTGACCAGTTGCTTCTGCAAGGATTGCATCTTCCAGGTGCTTCTTTGGCTGTTCGGCTTGGTGATCAAAATTCCTCTTGCAGATGGAGTAGTATCTGCTTATCTTGTGCCGCTGTGTAGCTCTTTCATGCCTTTGACGTTGCCTGTCGTACGCGGACCCTGATCCCGACGACCAACAACCAGCCTCCTAATTGAGAAATGAGTAATATCCATTTGATTAGCTACCTCTGGATATAGCAACACCCCGTTTATACCATCCCGAAGAAGCGGTAGCGATCAGCACTTGTTCATCGTTACATCGTTCCTATGGTGGTGTCATTATTGACGTTTTTTCACAGCTTTTATATACAGTATGGTAGCTCCTGGTAGCTCCTCTTAAAGTCACCCCACAGATGAAACTGACTGATGTGTCGGCACCGTTAGGTGAAATTATGCCACATGTATGGATACAATGGTGCGTGTGGAAACAAAGTTGAATGATAAGTTCACAGCCAGGATCACTTAAGAAGTGTAATGTAAGATTTAAACGGAACTACGCCGTATGCAAAAAGTATTGAAAAAAAATACCTGGGCGTTGTTATTGCCCTTCAGTGTACCACAAACATGCAATGCTGGAAGAAAATAAACCAATAATACTGTATATGTCTGTAAAATTACGTTACAAGCTCTACAATGGAGTCACTGAATAACAGTGGCACCGCCTGCTCAGACAACACACATAAGCATGCGTGTATAATTACGTGGAAGTGAACCACCTACACGTCATCTCTTGATTCCACCACTTGCAGATAGGCATCCTCACCATGAAAGGTAAGTAGCAGAGCTTCACATGCCCGACCTGTGTAATTATCCTCCCGAATAAGTATTAGTACACCTATTGGATATTTGTATCTGTATCGATAAAAGAAAATATCTTGTTTTCTTTTCATTGGATTGATTTGATATGGAATGTATTCAAATTTCTGCAGCCGTGCCAATGTTTTACAACAATTGTCATAATACCCTGGTATTGCCACATAATGGTCGCTCTGGGAAAGAAGTGATTGTTATCTATTGGTAAATTTAACATGCTATGGAGGAAATAAAAACATTTCTTTCATTTAGCATTTATAGTAAAATTTTATTCTAGATATCAGTTCTATTTACTTATTGATATTCGGTACTCTAAAACCAATTATCCCAATATGTTTAATGATAGCTTCCGTAACGAAAATAGTCCCTTACACCTAACATAACGCAACATCGACAAACAGTTCTGTACTTGTACATTTGACACACTGGCTATATACCTAGTTTTTAAAAAAATATATATTTCATAGGAGATTCCACAAAAGTACAGGAACAGAAACATCATCATCAGATCAAATATTTGTGACATTTCGATATATTTGATAATATGTAAATAACGAATTTGACTAAAAGACTCATAATGTGTGGCGTAAAAGTCATATTTTTCATGATCTTGTGTTATTTGTTCCTAAATCCACCCGCGCCACCCACACATCTGCTTATTATCTTCTTGCAAATTTATACAAATTATAAACTTTATCTTTGTTAGTGATGACAAATCCTCTTCCAATTTATCTAGTCCCCAAGGAATTTTTAGTTGTTATGTTTTTTTTGCTTAAGGACCAATGAGTTAAAAGTTGCGTTAACAAAAGTTCATTCCCATAACTCGTTTTATATTTGCTAAACACCTCCGCTAAATTGACAGTCAGCATATCTCATTAAACCGCCTGCGTTTTTCGTCCGCATATCCTTCTACTATATTGTACTGGCGATATATTTCGTTTTAAAAGGATCTTTATTTATTTGAGATTCCACGGTAGTACAAGAACGGAAATGTCACCATCAGATGTATTATTTGTGACATTTTCATACATTTCATCTTCATGAAAATAACGAATTTGACTAAAAGATTCATAATGTGTAGCGTAAAAGTTGTTTTCTTCTTATTTAGTCTTAATCCCCGCCCCCGATAGCTACTTAATATCTAGTGGCAAATGTGTACCAAGTTATCATCAACTTTATGTCTGTTAGTCATGACAAATCATTCTCCAATTTATCCAGTTCCTACGATACATTGGGTTGTTGAGTTTTTCTGCTTAATTATCCTTGGATTTGAAGTGTTCGGTGATAAAAGTTTCTTGGTAAAACTCGTTTAATTTTTGACAAACAACTCCCCTGACTCGACAGTCAGCAGAACCTATGAAATTCGTTTGCGTTCGTCGTTCCTCTGTTAGAATTTGTACACCCTTTAATTCCGCTCTAAAACCATTGCACAGTAAGTGGAAAAGCCTAATTTACCACATATGTGTTTTCCAGGTAAATATCTTGTAGATTTAAGAAAGAGATAATAATGCAATAACTTTTTGTATGTTTCACTTTGAAAAGAGTCTTTTGAAACTCATCAATTTTTTCCCCTGAAGAAGCGTTGTGGCCGATCACTTTGATATTGCATGTAAGGTCATATGGTGTCACGTTTTTCAGATTTTGGCCACCAGCTGCTGTAATTTTTCTTTTCTTTTCTTATTGACTGTGTATTTAACATTTTTTCGACTCCTTAAACAGAAACACTGAATAAATGGTTCTAAATATGATCCCAATATAGTCTGACGAAAGATGACGAGGGTTTGCAGCCACGATTTACATATGTAAATTTGTGACGAACTTATGTTATATCAAACTGAAGGACTATGTGTTTGTAACTGCAACTCCTCTAAATGTATGCAAACTTGTTCTGTGGAATACTTTGCCTTTTGTAGCCTACACAAGCCAAATTCTACAACATGGGAGTGTGACTATTCGCCCACTATGCCACTCAATTTTGTGGGTCGACAAATCTAACGCTGTTACCAGCTTCTTTAATACATTCCTGGTACACTGGTTCATTTAAATTATGCAATTTCATGTTACAGTTACGGTTATGGATAATAGTTCTGTCTGGTTAGCGCTGCGGAAAATAAAGTTTGTCAGGTAGTACAGGGGCATAAGACAAACGGCTTGAAAAAAAAAAAGATAGAAAGCAGAGTTTTTCAGAATAGTCGCAGAAACTCATTCCAATAATTCCCATTTAAAATAAACAACACATATTCCTTCAGTTTGATATGCCATAAGTTCGTCACAAATATAGTGGTCAAAATTCAATAGAGTGTCAGAATTTGCAAGTACACTGGTTTTAATGTTGAACATCAGTCGGAAACAAGCGACATCAGGTCTCAAAACGCAAAACAGCAGTCAAAAATTGCAAGAACAGTAGTCAAATTGCTTTACAATAGCCAAAGATTATAAGCATAGCAGTCAAGTTTCAACTATTATTTCCAGAAGCATTTTTGAAAGGAATTTTTAATGTTCAAGGAAGCATAGAATCCCTCAAGTAATGTAATAAGTCATTTATTAAAATAATAACTTAGACTTCAAAAAATGTAGTATACCATTCCAAGTCATCTGCTAGCCAGCGAAGCATAATCTACATCTAATTCATGGCTCTATAAAGTTCAAAACGTCAAAATTAATAATAATGCTAATTATTGTAAAAGCCTGCTACATTTATCAGAGAAAGACTTCGGTTTAGTGGAGAGAGAGAGAGAGAGAGAGAGAGAGAGAGTGAGAGTGAGAGAGAGAAACAGAGAGACAGAGAGACACAGAGAGAGAGGGAGAGAGAGATCCCTAAAGGTAACTGTAAGTGCAGCTGTCTTCCATGTAACAGTTTTAAATTTTAAATTGACAATCAGACATAGGTGAGCTTGTCAGTCGGCTGATTTAGATGCTAAACGAAGAGGGAGAGAGAGAGAGAGAGAGAGAGAGAGAGAGAGAGAGAGAGAGATGTAAGTGCAGCTGTCTTCCATGTTACAGTTTTAATTTGTTTTTTCATTGACATTCAGACATAGGTGAGCTTGTCAGTCGGCTGATTCACATAAAGATGCTAACTAAATGCACAAAGAGAGAGAATAAATGTCAAATATGGATAAATTTACCCATTTATTGAAAGTAACCATGTATCAGCCGCACATCAGACACTTTGACCCGAGCTGACATGATTTTCACAATGGCAAACTATGCTCATCAGACAATTGTAAAAACAACATCAGTCCCACTACATTTGGAACACTTACTGCACTACAATATGTGCAAAAAATGCCTGAATGGTCAAAATGTTAGCACATTACATAATAGTTCCATCATCAAAAGACAAGTGAACAACAGTTTTCAACGATAGTGATCTGACCAAACCGAATACCAGCTCAACTTTGTCAAATTCAGTATCATTTTTGAAATAGTAAGGCATGCCAGTGTTCATCGTCGGAAGGATCCATGACTAGTAATTATGAAATTGCAATGAATGAGGATATCTTTTACCTGACTTGGAACAGGTCACCAACATATGGGCAGCATATATACATAGCATGAATTAAAGATGATCGCCACTGTATGGAACCAGAGACAAACAATCTCTACGCTAATAGTAACCTCTCAATACGTGGATCTAATTGTATATAAATTTTGTAATTGTTTTAAAGCCATCTATAAGTGTATATTTGGACATTCTATTCTTTATTTGGGCGGTCTTTTTGGCTTGTACATTATAATTTGAAGCAAGACTTTCCTCTCCCAACATGCCCGGCAAACGGCAAAATTCGTCTCTTTTCTTTATGGTTTAACTGGAAGCTCAGGAGGTCTGGATATAATGGGATACAGATATTGGTATCCCATTTGTGTCTTTATTTCGTGTTCTGTATACCATGAAACCATGATATAAGTCTAACAACGCAACTCGCACTTTTGCTGATATATTCAGTTTTATTACAGTGTACTTTTCTTGTGATATTTCAGTCCATTTGTGTTGTTTTGGTAAATACAACATGATCAAGAATATGTTTGCATAGTCCATATGCCGCATAGTAAATGTACCTGATTGGATAATTGACAACCATGCGTTGCAAATATTGATGCTCCAGCGCTATTCTATCTCAAAATAAAACTATAGTTACGTCTTCGCTGTAGATATAGCGAAATCGGGCATAATCTAGGCAGCTGCATATCCGAGGTAATGTGGCCACTGAAGACAACGTATGGAACAAAAAAAAATTATACAATCAAACGTGCCTAAGATAAAATGTTAGGTCCACTCTCTTGACAACCCTGGCGTACACTTACACCAGATTATTGCTTTATATTCCACATTCTAGAATGGAAAATTTATTAGATCAATTTAGAAAACTCAAATGCACGATTCTTCAAGAAGAAGGTCTCCATTTTTTCTAATGGCGAATTTGTATATCACGCACTGTAGAAAAACACAAATACTTCGTCATGATGATATCAATAAATTGCAAACTTAAACAGTCCCTAAACGGCATTACCTCGAGGATAGCAAGGAGTAACTTGGATGCATATAATTCCTATATCAGTAAGATATTTGTATACTGAAGGTATGAAGATAGGTGAACGTTTTCTGACTAATAAATGGAAATACACGGATGTACAATGTAAAAGGCGAAAGACTGGAGCGTGATGAACAGCCGATAAATTTGTGGACTTCAATAACAATAATGATGATGATGATGATGATGATGATGATGATGATGATGATGATGATGATGGTGGTGGTGATGATGATGATGATGATGATTATGATGATGATAATTATAATAATAATAATAATAATAATAATAATAATAATAATAATAATAATAATAATAATAATAATAATAATAATAATAACATTGGTAATTATACCTAGGTGGTGCAGGGACTATAATCAGCGTTAGAAACGTTGTTATCGATGCGAAGGACTCATTCTTTCCCAGTCAGCTGTGCATGCACGAATAGTAAGCCGCTATTCCTCTCAGTCAAAAAATAAGACAGCCCACTATCGCGTGAAGGCAATAGGTAATATACACTGTGGCCCTTGTTAATAGATTAGCCCCATTTGGGAAATTAAAATTATTAAATTGAATGCAGTGCGTTACCAAACCTTCATAATGTTGCGCCATTGATATGGTAAAGAGCGACCTCATGGCCACTTATTATTGTTGTGTACCGAGTAGTTATATATACCAATTCTCCAAAGAATAACAAAGAAAAAAGTCCTCTCTAGTCCCGAAAGATAGAGAACTAGAGGAATATGGACCAGGAACATTTCTTCTGCCAAATATGACCATTGTCTTTGCGCCAGAATAACTAATGATAATGAAATACTCAAAAGCTTTCCCATGCGGAACACTGGCGCTCAAAAACTAAAAAAAAAAAAAAAAAAAAAAAAAAAAAAAAAAAAAAAAAGAAACCCTTCAACTGAAAAACTTATTTACTGTCGCAATGGAAGATTGGGAGGATAATTATATATTGTTTAATGACCACGGCAAAGTGGCCATGTAGGGTGATGGCAATATATCCGCCAAGGCGCTGGATAAAACCACAAATGTCACATGCTTCTCCTCAGATTTTCACAGCAACAGGATCAAAGATATACATTAGGCTATTAGGGATCTTAGTGCCGAGCGATAGTTTTCTGTATGTAACACTGCAAATTCACTTAAAGGGGGAGATCTGAAGCAAGTGCGCAGTGATACTGGCAACTTTGGATCCATATTACCCATTTAATTTTTTCACAAGTACATTGAACCTATATATTTTATGTCCACTGTATACTCATTGATTTGTATCCAAAGGTTTTTTTTTTTTTTTTTATTTTTTATTTTTCAGAATTGGAATCTTATGCGATTTTACAGCATTCTTTCTGACTTTGTAGGATTTTCACATTTTTCGCGCAGAAATTACACAAAATTGCTTGGGGGGGGTTTTTTGTTTTGTTTTGTTTTTGTTTTTGTTTTTTGTTTTTAATTTTTTTTTCTTGGTTTTTTTTTTTTTGTTTTTTTGTTTTTGTTTTTTTTTGTTTTGTTTTTGTTTGTTTGTTTTTTTTCAAGTTGAAATCAGAAGAAATTGAAAATAGCCATGCCCAGGATCGAATTCAATGGTGAGTCTTGACATAGCATAAATATAATTCGCCCGAACAGTTTGTTCATTTTCTTTCTATAAATTACCCCAAATGTCTTGGAACGAGATGTCAGAAAAAAAACGCTCCTGGATATGAGATTTTTCTTTTGATATACTTTGATTTTAACGTGATATAGCAATTCGTATGTTTGAAATAAAAAAATGCAGAGGTTGAGCAAAAAACAGTTCTGAGAAATTCGCGTTGAAAGAAAATATTGCCAATTCTTATGCATTTATAGTTGTAATATGACACATACTCATTTCTTTTGACCTGTATTTTTATTATTGTGTAAACCTGTAACTTTACCTCTGTGACGTCTTTATTCAAAAAAGTATATTGTGTGGCTTGTAATAAGCATGCAAACGCAAGATTCATGCCATGGTATGCACTATGATATTGGTTTTTTTTTTTTTTAAGTAATGCTTTCACGCCAATTATAAAATTACACAAGAAGTAATGGCTTTTCTTTGATAAAAAGTTTCGAATCAGTTTCTACATTTGCACATGTTACGGCATAAAATTAATGGCAAGTCTCAGAACACACAACAAATCTTAGCGTGTCTCAACAATAGAATATTTGTTAATGTGTCTGCGACGCAGATCTTTGAAGTTGGAATTGGAAGACATCAGATAAAATTATTTTAACTGGTTCTAGTGAAAAAACGGTACCAAGTTTTAAAATAAAATACGAGGTACAATCTTTTTATTTGTCCCTTCAACTTTAGGTTTGTTGCACATTTAGGTTCATATTGTCAAAAAGGAATGAACTAAATAGGTCATTGTGGTAAACTATGCTGATCTTTAATGTATTTTATGTTAACACTGCCAACATATTATGTTACAAACGTGTTATAAACAGAAGATTTCAACTTTGTTAACCTTCAGAAAATGTATACTTTCTCAGACCTTAAACCTGGATCTAGGATGACATGTAACAATTTCTGACAGTCGTTGCTAACTTGATTAACGCATATCTTTCAATATCTATGAAATAATACCGATAGACGACTCCAAAGAAGAACGGAAAGTTAGTGAAATTATTGGGCAGGGAAATAAAGTTTTGACACATACAATTTAGGGTTTGGAAAGCAGGTTGTAAACTACGGTACAGAACAAGATGAAGCTCAGAAGGAAGCCATAGAGAACAGAAACATGTGCCAACACCTCTAAATAAGCAGGTTTGTTTTATTTTCAGTTGTATCACTTGTTTCTGTTTTCAGCCGTCCAATACTTATATATACATCTACACAAATTAGTTACCTCCACAAATAGCATATTTATTACCCAAATGTACTTTTTTCATGAGTCAAGGATTGTTTTCTTTTGCCGGGGTGGCGTGGGTTGCAATGAAAGACTGGCCACCGAACAACCAAGGCACGAGATAGCAAGACAAAAAATTTACAAAATAAATAGTCTTGAAATGTGATAAATATTTTATTGATTTCTCTCAAAGCTATCTCCCAAAACGGAGCAAAATGCATCAAATAAAACTACAGAGGTATATAAGTAATATGTCATAGTTTTTGGCCTACAAAATGGTTGGTTAAATAACAACTGGGCGAATGCATGTGTGGTCCAACTGAGGGACACAATGCTGTACCCGACAAGATGTCACAAGCATTCTTGACCGACTGTTCAGTTATATTACCACGGAGGCTTTATATAAGGACGAAATACTCCCTAGACCAGTGTTTCATGCATGCATAATCTCATTATATATGGGTGCCAATCCAGACATATTGTTTTTCCTTGCGTTCCATGGCACCCAAATTTGTCCGGAGTTTTTTTTTTCAGACACTATCTTTTCCCAAAACCACCAAACTTGACATGATGACTGATCTACCAATGATATTTCGTCATTTGGTTTGGAAAAGTCATGATGTTTAAAGTTATGCAAATGAGGGTCAATTAAAATTTTGAAAGGTCAATATCTTCCAAAACATTTCAGATAGACACAAAATTTTAATGTGAATTTATAGGTTTGTGACACCTGCCAATAAAATGGACAGGAAATGAAAGTTGTAGAATTTCAAATTAAGCTTATTGGGGGCATGTTTTTAGCTTGGCCAAGGAACAAGACATTGGTCTACTAAAGCATTCACTGCCAGTGACAACCTTTTTTGAAAGCCAGACCACTGATTGCATTTGGCCCGTGTTGTATAACCATCCCACAGTGGAAAAGTTCACACAGTGCTTCATTTTATAATGACTGAGTGCTCTTTGATGGTTGGCTACAGATCACTTCATTTATTATCCATGAAGGTCACTTGATCCTAGAGGCTTCACTCCTTGACTGGCTGTGCGAGCAAACAGAGGAAGGGATACTGACTTTTCTGTTTTACATACTCCTCTGTTGAAAATCTTTTGATTCTTTGAGAGCAGAAATGAGATTTGTTGAGTACAATTATGCACATTGGAAACCTGCTGAGAACTATTGAGAACTTATATACCGAGTTTTGTTGAGTACTGCTGAGCATTACTGAGAGTGTTGATGTGAAACAGTAATCACCATTATATCAGGCTATATATATTCAGCACAGTTGAATTAGGCTATATATTCTAGCATCACATATATTGAGCACTGTTATTGCAGGATACTGGAAGTTGTTGTATCAGGCTTTATATTTTTTAGCATCACAATGGCAAGATATTGACAATTATAGTAGCAGGCTAGATTGGAATATATTGTGCACTATGTACCTGTACGAATAGCTCAAAATACAGTGAAAAATGCAATGCCTGTTTAGTCATTATGTCCAGGTGCCAATCTAGACATACTGTTTCCTCAAAAAAATCGTTTTTCTTTCTTTTTCTTTCTGCTACATAATTTGTACATAGCTTATCTCAGACACCGTGCAAGCTACAATGTTTAAACTTGGCATGGTAACAGAGCTAGCAGGGAAGTTGACTGTCTGATTTGGAATAATCGACATTTTTAACATAATGCAAATTCGGACCTTTCTAGATTTAAAAGCTCAATATCTTTCAAACCATTGCAGATAGACACATAATTCTAATGGGCACATAGAGGTTTGTGACACCACCAAATATAATGGACAGTAAATATAAGTTGTAGAATTTCAACTTAGCTAATAAGGGGCATTGAAAAATTTAAATGTCGGATATCTACAAAACTATTATAGATAAAAATGCCTTTGCAACTTCCATTTAAATGTTTGTGGCAAAGCCGCATAAAATGAACCATGAACTAAATTAATAGGATTTTAATTTATGGAAATTATGTAAATATGCAAAATCTAAATCTTTCAATGGCTTCAAAACTATTATAGATAAAGGTGCTATTCCAACTTCAATTGAAGGGTTTGTGATATAGCTGCATCCAATGAACCATGATCCAGAATTGTACAATTTTGATTCATGCAAATAAGTTGAATATAAGAAATTTAAATCTTGAATAACTTCAAAACTATTATACATACAAGTGCCATTCCAACTTCAATTTGTAGGTATGTTACATAACCATAAACCAAAGTTGTAGGCTTTTAATTTATGCAAAGTAGGCAAATACACAAAAGTGAAGTCTTGAATTGTCTTCTTTTTTTTTGTTTTGTTTTGTTTTTGTTTTTTGTTTTTGTTTTTTTTTTTTTTTTTGTTTTTTGTTTTTTTTTTTTTTTGTTTTTTGTTTTTTGTTTTTTTTTTTTGTTTGATTTTTGTTTTGTTTTTGTTTTTGTCTTTTTTTTGTTTCGTTTATGCTACTTTCGCCTACTTCCCCAGAAGTGTCACCCCGAGTAATCTTGGTGGATATGTTCCCTGTGGAATGGTTAAGCAAATATATTCACGAGGTGGCTCTGCTGAGAGTTCCTGATCTTTAACGATTTTTTTCCAATTTAGCTACTCGTGGGTAAATGGACGTTTTTTGTTGATTACTATTTAAGTCAATGGGCCATCTGATGATAATTCACATTTTCGACTTCTTCCCCAACACCATCATCCAGATTGACTTCAAACTTGGAAGCAATGTATTAAGGGTGGGTTTCCACCAGGTTTGGTCAAATAGTCATGTTCCAGAGATTTATTTTTTTTGGGGGGGGGGGGGGGGGCAAATCTTAAAAGAATCGTTTTCTCCGAAACCACTTACCCGATTGCTCTGACATTACACGTGATCACTCCTAGGGATTGTATGGGAATGGGAATTCTAATGCTAATTTACATTTTCGATTTTCTTCTATAAAACCGTCATGTAGATTGACTTCAAACATGGTGGTAATGTACCTTGGGTGGATCTCTACAAGGTTTGTTCAAATGGTAGTTTCCAGTGACCTTTGGACTTTTAATGAATTTTTGAGGGGGGGGGGGGGGTTCGGGAATTCTTAAAAATTATTCTGATTCTTTCAGATCCCAAGGACGTTTGTCGGAAAATATTAATGTTATTAAGGAGAAAATGACAGACGGACTATTTTCTTTTTCGACAGCCACCTATTTGAATCGCGACGCAAATTTTCTATTTCTGTTTGATTGACATGTTTCGTGAGGAACGTTGTCTCATTGTCACGAGAGTGAGTTGTTGACAGTATTGCCACAGTACCACAGGAACAACTCTGATAAACACTTTGAACTCAGAGACATCATCATCGACCATCGAGTTGTTTTTCCTTTCATAAAGCCCCTTTGATATTGTTGTGCATTGCAATAAAGTTTGAAAGTTATGTGGGCATAAAACAGTTGCCATAAAGAGGAATATTTCTCTACTTGTAACGTTTGAAAATACAGCTAGAAACATATATCAGGCTTGATATTTCGGGTTCAATTGGACAGTCAAAATGGTGATAGCCGTTCGTGCATTATCATGAGGACAGGAACTACTCCTGGACTGCATTATTTGCCCTGTTATGTTTTGGATTAAACAGTACTGCATTATATTTTTATCGTTAACATGCTATGTTATATATAAATAAAAATATATATATATATATATATATATATATATATATATATATATATATATACAGGTATTGTGTTTGTTTTTACCCCGTCAGACCACTCAGTTTGGCCATTTATGTTACAGCAGACCTGTTTTATATATATATATATATATATATATATATATATATATATATATATATATATATGTATGCATGTGTGTGTGTGTGTGTGTGTGTGTGTGTGTGTGTGTGTGTGTGTGTGTGTGTGCATAACTCCAACGGTTCCTTGGTGCTGTGCATTTGTCAAATGAAAGTTGGTGTTTGGATCTATCTTTTCTGAAGCCTGTTAAATTTTAGAAACCAACGTATGGAACGGGAATATAATGAAAAATGTTATTTAGGGGCACAACAGCATTGTACAATGACTATGTAATCAATCGAATGGACGGCATTAATTCATGGTTCTCTCTGGTATGTACACTGTTGGTTTCCCCGTCGATATTGCAATTGCATTCTTTTAGTCAATACAAGAATGCATGGTGTATCATGAGTTATCGCATGCGCTCTTCTCTGAACACATCACGTCACTATTTTCCGTCATGTTTTGTTTGTAGATTATAAAAACTCATGGTAACTTATAGTTTAACTCTATGTCTGTGCGGTTTTTACGGTCCGGTTTGTCTAACTTTGTACGTGTGAAACCTATTTGAACATCCTTTCTTCATATGAAGAAAGCGCTCTAGTGAAGAGAGCAAATACACAAAAAAACCATCTCGGCAAAGTTGAGACATCGTTTCTACAAGTTTTATTTAGAAATTTACTCACATAATTTTAACATGGCAAATGTGCGCTGACATGAAGATATGTATATTTTATTGAGTGCGTTACAATCCTCTGTGGTGACAAACTAGGACATTCTCCCGTAGCATCAGATAAGCTGTTTTTGTCAGAATTATATATATATATATATATATATATATATATATATATATATATATATATATATATATATATATATATATATATATATATATGTATACATTTATATATATATAGAGAGAGAGAGATAGAGGGAGAGAGAGATGCAGGTAAATATTGATGCAGGAGATTGTTTAATACTGTCTATCTATCTATCTATATATATATGCATGTATGTATATATATGTGTATATATATATATATATATATATATATATATATATATATATATATATATATATATATATATATATATATGCATATAAATCATAGAAAGTCTTAATCGTTTCTTGTTATTCAAGTCCCAGATGTGTATTTTGTCAGGTGTTCAGTGGTGCACAATTTGAACAGCTGGGACAACATTAGCCTTTTGACCCAGGAGGATTAGAGGAAATGTTTATGTAGACGATTAGTTTAAATCAGTTCAATATGAATCGCAAGGGTTTGAAGAAATGTCACCTGGTTGGTTCAGGCTTACCAAATGATTCAGAAACCGGAGACAAGTATTGAAACAGTGCTCGAATCTGCGCGATATGGGTCGGTAGAACTATTTTGCGTGATGAAATTCATGTACCAGCTAAAATGACATTGACGATATTAGGGGAGGCAGAATTAGATACACTGGGTTTTCAAATTACACACGAGAACAAACGAATGACCCCACCTGTGATTGATTTACTTTATGGTTGGGGGTTGGGGTGGGTGATAAGCATTTTCCCTTTGAAGCTCATCCACCATTTGCAGGAATTGACTAAGGAGAAAAGCTAATAGGATGAGCCCGTTCCATTAAACATATCCAGTTAATGACAGGAGTGATCAGCCGATCTTTAAAAGGTGCACAACACAAAAAGACCAAGTAAGGTGTACCTCGGTAGTAATGAATGAAAGTGGGGTAGATACGAGACTTATTAGTTCTCAGAAAATCTGATCTGTAGCTTACTAATAAAAGCTAGAATTAGCACCGAATAATCCCATGATGGTGCTCATAAAAGTCAACATTACCACTGATTAATCCCATAAAAGTTCCCAGGTTAGAGCTGTCGATAGCAGCTCCAGCAGTCAAAGTAGAAGGGTTCTGCAGAAATATAACCGTACGGTAGGAACGTCAGTATTCTCCACAGCAAGCACTATGTTATCCTGCTTGAATGTTGCCCATTCTGTTTTCGTACCAGCATGGTAGGACAAATCAGGCAGCATACAGGTTTTGTACCTGGAAGCATCAGGTTCCAAGTGTGGGCCAAAAGATATCTGCGGCAGTGGACAGTCAGCTGACGCAAAACTAAAGGTGTGGCACGTAGCTTGCAGCTGCGTGATTTTGTCTGAACCCAACGGTAGTTGGTCATGACCACGCATAATACAGCCTACCCTGCCGACTCCTAAAAGCCAAAGGAAGGTTTCAATTTCATGATACCACTGAATCGGGGCCAGCAGCCGTGAAAGGCCTAATAAAAAGGCGATTAAGTTAGCACAAAGGGTACATTGCTTGGTTGCTGAGGGCTAGGGAAATGTGAATGAATGAATGAATGAACTTTATTTTCACATAACATACATAAATTACAGGTAACAATGGTATGAGGGCTCCCAGAGGAGTTACAACTCATCTAGCTGGGCGCCTAATATATGTACATACAATTAATGATACATAAACGGAGGGAAAAAATGGTAAAGTAAGAATAATAATAATAATAATAATAATAATAATAATAATAATAATAATAATAATAATAATAATAATAATAATAATAATAATAATAAAATAAAAAAAAAATAAAATAAAATAAATAAATAAATACGCACACGCACACACACACACACAAACCGCTGGCATACTTAAGTATTCATATGTAATAATCATGCTGTCTGAGGTCATAAAATGATATATAAAAATAGGCCAGCTTTACCAAATACCTAAACAGTTCATATTATGTACAATAATCATGATGTCTGAGATCAAAAGTGAGGTATCGAACATGTTAGCTTCACCAAATACCTAACTGTTCATATGTATAGTAATCATGGTAAAACATGTACGTGACGTACCTGAGATCAAGATTTAAATATAAAACATGCATTAATACATTTAAAAAAATTCTACATTTGAAAAACTAATCATTTATCTAATACTGTTGATGTTAACTGCTAAATAACATATAAATTAAAAAAGTGGATTTGCAGATCATTTACTGGTAGGATAGTAAGAAGAATTGTTTCAGTTGTCTTTTAAATTTAGTGTTACTGTCAATGTCTCTCAAATTTTGGGGGAGTTTGTTCCAAAGGTATGGACCCATGAACTTTGTCATGTTGTGACCGTGGGTTGAATTTATCCGTGGAATATGCAAATTCGCATTCTGTCGTGTATTGTATTGATGAATTTGGTTATTGTTTGTGAAATAATCATTAAAAATTGCTGGTAATTTACCATTTTTTTGCTTGTGGACAAAATTTGTGATAACATGTTCATATATGTGGTGTACTTTTAACGCATTTGCCTGCTTATGTATTTCATTTGTTGAGGTTCTTGGGTGCTTGTTTAAAAGAATTTTCAATGACTTATTTTGAGTGGTTTGCAGTTTGTTTATATTCGATTTGGAAGTTGTACCATATATTTCAATACCGTAGGAAATGCGGGGGAAAATGAAGGAATAGTATAATATTTTTGCACAGTGTACTGGGAGATGTGTTCTGATGTACTTGAAGCAGTTTATGTATTTTATAATGTTGTTTTGCACTAGTTCGACATGCTCATTCCAGTTTAATTTGTCATCAAGGATAATGCCCAGGTATTTAGCAGATTGTACTCTTTTGATTACATGATGTCCGAAGGTTAGTGTTGAGAATAAATTGTGGTCATTACGTTTTGATGTGAAAATGCTGAACCAGGTTTTATCTATATTCATAGTGAGTTTGTTTACTGAGAACCATTTGTAAAGTTTATTAAGAATTTGTTTGCCTTCATTCCTTAATTCGTTAATGCTTTTTCCTGTTATGAAAATGTTCGTATCGTCAGCAAATAAGCGTACACAATTTTGTCGCTCAATGCAGCACCAAATGTCATTGACATAAATTAAGAACAATAGGGGTCCTAAAACTGAACCTTGAGGTACGCCACATGTTGTTCGGCTGGTTTGTGATTTGATGTCATTTGCTTGAACATATTGTTTCCTGTTGCTGAGGTAGCTGTCAAACCAATCTAGAGCTTTCCCTCTGATTCCGTTATGTTTCATTTTTGTAAGAAGAATGTTATGATTTACTGTGTCAAAAGCTTTAGCTAGGTCGATGTATATTCCCAATACATGGTCACCATTGTCAAGATTTTTCGTATGTTGTCAGTTATTTCGATTAGCGCCAAAGAAGTGGAAAGATTATGTTGAAAGCCAAACTGGTACTTGTACAATAAATTATGTTTGATAAGGAAAGAGTACAGTCTTTTGTGCATGAGTTTCTCCAATAGTTTACCAAAACAGCTCAGCAAGCTTATTGGTCTATAATTTGACAAAATGGTTCTTTCTGATTTCTTGTGAAGTGGAATCACTTTAGCAAGTTTGAAGTGGTCTGGATAAACAGAATTGTTAAACGATTCGTTGAAGATCATAGTCAATGGTTGCACTATCTGGTTTACTGTATTCTTAATCATTTTTGGCGATATGTCATCAGGTCCTGCAGCTTTTTTGGAATTAAGTTTCATTATTTCTCTTTTAACTTCGTCGGTATCAGTGGGTGTTAAGTACATTGTTTGTGGAGGGGATGGCGTCTTTAAGTATGTGTGAATGGTTTCAGGGTAGCTTGGAATTTTTGAGGCAAGATTTTCACCTACGTTGCAAAAATAGTCATTAAAAAGTTCGGCTATGCGATTTGGATTTGATATTGTTTCTCCGTCCATTATAATTTTTTCTATGCTTTTTTTCTTTTTATGTTTATCTGGATTTATTATTTTGCCAAAAGTGTCCCAAAGATTTTTTATGGAATTGTTTCTTGTTTTAAATAATTCATTATAGTGTAGTTCCATAGCTTTTCTCAGGGTGGCTGTTAGGGTGTTTCTATATCTATTGTATGATTCTGTATTTTCTAGATTTGGGTTTTCCAGTTTACGTTGGTACATTTTGTTTTTATTATGGATGCATTTTTTCAAGTTTGGTGTAACCCAGCTCTTGTCTTTGGCTCTTTTCCGTGAGAGTCGCTTTTTAGGAAAATTCTCTTCAAAGAGATTGCAGTACGTTGTCACAAATTCATCGCATTTCTCATTGGGTGTTTTGTTCTCAAATTTCACAGTCCAGTCAATGTTAGATAAATCAGTTTGGAATTTACTTATATTTTTCTCATTATATATGCGTATTAACGGTCTTTTTTTCACAATATCTTTCTTTGGTGTTCCAAGTAAGAGAAAGTTGGGTAGGTGGTCCGTGATGTCTGTCAGGAGGTTACCAGAGATAATGCGGTCATTAATTTCTGATAATTTAAGTTTGAGATAGATATGGTCAATGAGCGTAGCTGTGGTTTCTGTTATCCTTGTAGGTAGAGTGATGCATGGGGTATAATTATGAATAGTCAAATTGTTTATGTAATCTTTTATGTTATCACTTTGCACATTGATAAGGTTAATGTTTAAGTCTCCAACCAAGATAACATTTTTCTCTTCATTTTGAAGTAGTTGAAGTACATTGGCTAAATCATGTTGGAAATCTGCTATACTTCCCTTGTTTGGGTGTCTATATATAGTTAAAATTGTATAAGTTGTTTCGGGTGTATGAATATCTACACATACCATTTCTATGTAAGTTGTGCTTTTGACAAATTGTAGTTTCACTTCAGGTCTAACTTTGTAACTTAACTCATTTCTTATGTAAATACCGACCCCACCAAAATTGGAATTTCCTGGGGGTTTAACATATATAAAGTCATATCCATCCAGTATACCCGTGCATGCATCAGCATTGATGCCGACTTCCGACAGAGCAATGATATCAAAGTTACAGTCCAGTGATTCAAGATACAGTTTCAGGTTATGGCTATTTTTAAATAAACTTCTAATGTTCAAGTGAATGAGTGATAATTTAAAGTTGTTTCCGGCGACAGTTTTGTTGAACTCATGTTCGTTCACATAGGAACATTTCATTCCTTCCAGTACCTCATGTGGCACAGTTTGTCTCACATGTTTTGTAAAGAGTTTTCTTCCAGTAACTTTTTCAGCTTAACCTGACTAGGTTCAAACAATAGTTCAAGTTGGAAATTTGTTACTCCTGCAAAGGGAAAAATAGAGTTCATGTTACTTACTTAATTAAGTACTTCGTGTTGTTGTGCAGTCTTAGATGTCCACATTGTAAAGCATTGAAAAATGAATGAATAAAATCTCGCCATATATGTACAAAATGATTGAAGTCTGAATCGCACCATACGTAATCCTTAATTGTAAGTCGCACCATTATAAACATACGTAATCCTTGGGTTTGAAAGTAAACTGTCCCGTTAGTCCAAGTCTATCCAGGGAGCTCACCGTAACAAGCTCTCAATGTCCGCAGTGCTCTTGATTTGTCTGACAGTTTCTCCGCATCTGACGAAGATCTTGCCGTCATTTGTCCATAACTGAGAGAAAGGCCTGTTCTTGAACTGTCGTGTGGCTAGGTGTTGTCGGCATCGTGCATAAAGGTCAGAATTTGTTTTAGTCAGGGACTCCGTGATGTAGATGTTCGTGTTCCTGAGTTTGGCCCGTTGTTTGTAGACTTTGTCTTTCGTGATATGACTGATGAAACGAACTATGATTGGTTTTGTGCGGCCGGTAGTGGTAATGTCAACTTTTCTATTTCCAGTAGGACCAAAGTCTATGTTTGCTAAATTGACACCACGATGTCAGATCCATATTCTTTGTAAAATGACTTTTCATTCAAATACCACAATACACTCATGGAAACCATCATAACGATGCAGGTTAACAGCTGTCCTGCATTTGGCTTGTAGCGCACTGATGACAGCTCTGGGCACACCGAAAACATGACAGTCATAGTGAAGGGAAAGAGCGGTGTGTAGAAAAAGTGTTGACACACAATAATGTCAAAGTTACTTGACTGCATTACTGTGACAGAAGGACAGAATCTCCAAAACGAAGTAACAAAGTATGTTGAGATGAGTTTTTCAGCAAACACAGAACATTAGATAAAAGATACATCTGGTTTGCAGTGCTAGTTTCGCAGAAAGTTGGATCCTATCGTAATTGATGCATACACTTTGACTCTGGGTGCTTGACCAATGTCACTCATCCAGAAATCTCATCTAGGAAAATATCATGACAATGCATATCACGTGGGCATAAAATGTGTTTTCCTCAATGTAAGAAAAAATGATCGTGCACGAGAGACGTCTAATCAACAGGCATTATATGGGGTGGGTTTTTTTCCTCTAAAAACTGTGTGATTGTACACTAAAGGCAAAAAGGCAGATTTGCCGAAAGACAGGGTAAATTCAGGGGACTCGCACCATTTTCACGCACATGGGAATGTTTTCTTCTTGGCACCATTTTTTTTACACCCATGGTGCCCATTCGCAAAACATTCCTAATATGTCTTCACTTGTCTAGTATTGGGAACTGTCAATTTAAAGTTCACGTACACGTTCGAGATGCATTTATTTCTTACTGAGCTATACCGGTTGTAATTAAGAGCCACTAAGACGTACCAAATCACTGAGATGCTTCAACGGGAAAACATTTGGCCATTCTCAGACGGGGGGAGAAAAAATTCCTGGAAACAACATATTGAAGTGAGTCTGTGAAGAAATTGGATTGTGCTTTAATCGGGCATACACATCACATATGAGCCAGATCTCGCATGGGCAAGTAAGATCGATAAGGAAAGTCTTAAACGGCTTGTTGCACCAGCATGTATCAGGTGAGGACAGTTGACATACATTGCTATTTCAGAGAGACTGCATAATCGAAGGTAGGCTCCAACCATCACACATCATCAATTACTGTGTACCTAATCATAGGTGATTGAAAGGGGGCAATCATATGGCCTATCACAGGGTACAATTATATCGAATGATCTCAACAATCGAAAAAAATGGACGCAAGCACAGACGTTATTAATTACTGTGCGTTTTATTATTTGTTGTTGTTGAAAGGGAACATTGCATTGCTACTGGGTGCAGTTACATTCAATGAGGTCTACAGCTGTAAAATTGGGCTAACACAGAATCTTGATGGGTGACTGTGATCAAAAACATGCAATCCAGATCGAAGTCACACCAGATCCAACTGTTCGGGCATATCACTTCCAAAATTATGATTCGGGGTGTGTCTTGCATGCATAGCGACTGCAAATCCTATGGCGACTGGTAAAATGCAAACTTTCTTCCAGGCCTATGATGATGGAGTTCCAAAAGTGGTCAGAGTACATGTTTAACATAGAGAGGAACCTCTGGGTTGTCTAGCAGACTGAGCTGGTCATACGCAAGTTGAAATATGCAAATAAATGAACAATTTACATGTTAAGGAAAGTAGACTCCATTACGACATGAACGCATTACTCTTTGATGGGGGGGGGGACGTCAAAAGATTTCAGCTTTGCTGGCAATCCTTTCACATTCATGCACTATGTGTGACCTGCATAAGTGGTCATGGTAAGTTGCGGTGGTGCTTACACGAGTACGAACAAACTCCCAAACAGCGGTAGCAACATTATTTGCTATTTCAACGGGTGCCGGCGGGGGTGGGCGGTCACCGGCGGGGGCGACTAGTGAAAGGCAGCTCTCCCGCCGATAGCCGCCCAATCCCGCCGACACAACCCACTCTGGGCATAATGAGTAATGTCACGCCTAAAGCACCTTTTCTATGCTTTGTAACAATGTTTCCTTTTG
Organism: Hermodice carunculata; assembly: GCA_964020975.1. NCBI lineage: Eukaryota > Metazoa > Annelida > Polychaeta > Eunicida > Amphinomidae > Hermodice > Hermodice carunculata. The sequence goes on along the minus strand of OZ026615.1, from coordinate 76,322,910 downwards.
TATTTCCGTTTGTTTGATTAGTATTATGTAAAACTTTAGACCGGGCAGATAACTACATTTTAAGCAGAAGTGTGCAGTTAAACTTAAACATTTAACTTTTCATTTTGTTCACAGTTTTTTACATTATGCAGAACACAAAGAGTACCAACCTTTGAAGTAACGAGTGTGGTGTTTCAACTTCGGACACATATATACAGAGATGTTTGAGTTATATTGCCAGTCGGTCTCTGTTATTTTCCATCAATTAAGCATGTCCAGGTTATTGCCTTCTTGCACACTATTGTAACAAACCTGACGTCAGATGTACATTGATCAAGCAATTAACAGTCTCTTGTCACCTTTGGAAATAGCTGTCGTCTTCAGGGTTTACATGCGTTTAATTGGCATAGAAGAAACAGTATTAGGTCAGTACAGCGTAAACTACTCTGATCCCATCTGATAATATCATAAATGGTTAAACGGTTCAGACACAGGCATGTAGGTTCCTCAGAAACCACGTACCTGCTCAAGATTTGTATTAAGAATTGAAAGGGTTCGCAGAATTTCGGGGCTCATTGTTCGTCCGACACAAGTATAACCTTCAAACAGAGTTTTCCAGCTACATAGCAATCACGTCAATTGCATGAGCTCTCTTGGTATGTGTTATCAATAAAGTTGCTTATAGCTACCAAGAAATATTCGTCTTACTCTTACACAGCACGTCGATGACAAACTTTCCTTGCAATCGATCTACAGAAAGAAGTACGATTTGTTTTTTCTTGATGTAAGCATAGCATCCGATCGTGTTTGGCGGAAGGGTGTATTCCACAAATTGGAACGCGATGGGATATCTGGTTCTTTCCTCAAAAGGTTTCATAATAATTTGTTTTACCGCCAACAGTGTGGCCTACTGCATGGCCAGGCATCTGATTGGGCCACCATAAATGCCGGTGTCCAACAGGGCTCCATACTAGGTCCTTTTTATTTTTGTATTGTACTCTGCGTACTCAAGGGAAATAAAAGGTGGTGTTATGAAACCGTAGCATAAACCCTGGCCGCTGATATTTGCTTCATCGTGGAAGTTTTCCTGGGTTCGTTTATCGAGAACGTCTCTGAACATTCGCCCAGTTTTCTTTTGAAACATATCAAATTAAAGCTTAGCATCACAAAATAACTACAGGAATATTTGTATTTTTTTATTCTAAGATCATTTCGGGTTCCATTCTGGAGAATAACATTCATCGGCTCCCGGTAAAAATAAAAGGTTTTTCAATTAACCATCCTCATCTGGACGATAACCAAGCATTTTACTTGAAAATTATCCGACAAATAACCACTTAATCATCTGTTTAAATGTAATTTAAACCCATAAAAAACAAATATGTTGAGTAAATTACATTATAAATAAATCTAACTGAAATGAAGCTCATATCGGGTGCACTGTTTCTGTCTGCACACGGCCGCTGATGCTTTAGCCAGCCGGGCGCTCAAATTCGTCACTTCCCCATGTTGATCAAAATATTTCGCGGAACATACCTTTTGAACATATGGCTCTCTTGTCTTCAACTAAAAAGTATTATTGTATTTAAATCCTGTATAATCACTTTATCTATTGGGAATTATTGCATCTTTCTATCTTTCAGGTAATGTTTTAAATCAATTGCTGTCATGTTCGCTAAAAAAAGTCTCCGCGTTTTGCTAATGCAGTGCACTGCCGCTCGTTTAGCGTGACCAGGGACGTGTCACAGCACGTCCATGGCGTGGACTACATGGGCAACCAGAGCTGAGCGTGATTGGGTAATCAGTCATGCACGCGATTGGCACGCCTCGCCCCAGGAAAGTTTGAACTACATTCTGTAAGTTCGATATTAGAACACGTGCTCATATACTGATCACTGTTCCATTCTATTATATATTTACATTTTGCCTTTTCACATATGATATTTCATATTATCTCCTGCATCCTACCCTGTATTCAAAGCACATGTCTTTGCAATCAACAATGCAAACGTAAATATTTGAATCTAATGAAATAAGGCTGCATGATTGAGATACCATGAGAGTTACCATTAAAGTGATTTCAAGAAACATAGCAAATGGAGTGAGACTCCATATATTTACTTTTATATCGTCTACTGTGAAATAAACCCTTAAAAATAATATCTGGAACAAATTGTTGGAAAAGCGCCTTCCATTTAGCTTCATTATCACTGAACAATCGTTTAACCTTATTCAGTCTCAGAGATAAAGCCTTCGTTTCAAAGTGTAGAAGTTGATGCATTACTATGTTTTTTTTTTTTACTTTTGGTATTGAATTTTACCACACAAAACCACATATTGCTGCTTGAACTTGTTTAACAAATTTTTCGTCCATATGTATCATTGAGGTTGCATGGAAAAATTTTGATGCAGCCAAATTTTTTAAAACTATATTCATACCAATTAAAGACAAATTTTGTATTTTCCAAAGTTTTAAAATTTTCATGAAGGGATTGAATTTTAGCATCAAAATTCATTTCAGTCATTGTATTCTCACTTTCATGAAAAACAATGCCGAGAGTAGTAAATTTGCCATCCTGCTGGAAAACTGTCAGGTCCCAATCTTCATCAAACTTTTGCATGCCAAGCCACAAAACCACATTTTTTCTAAGTTACACTTCAATTCAGATTACATAGCAAAATCTTCTAATGTCTGAAACAGTTTTTTTTTTTGCAGACTCTCTGTTATTAATAAAGCATGCTGTATCATCTGCTTATTGATTGATTATCTCTTTCCCACCAGACAGCAGTCCTAAAATGTTCAGATTTTTTCTTAGCAATATTGGTAATGGTTCTACTGCTAACACAAATAAAAATGGAGCAACAGGACAACCTCGTCCTACACCCCTTGACACAGAAAAAAAATTCAGAGGAGTAACCGTTACTGATCACACAAACCGCTACACCATTATAAATTACTTTTACCCAATCCCTGAATGCAGGGCCAAAATCAAATGATGCAAGAACTAGTTCACTATTACTCCATTCTATGGTACCAGATGAGTTTTCAAATTCAGTGAGAAAGAGCAAACTTGTTAAATCACGATTCCTATAATACTGCATAACATCACTGATTAGCCTTATATTTTCTCCGATAAATCTGCCTTTTATGTATAAAGTTTGATCTTCATGAGCTAAGTACCCTAAAACCTTTTGAAGTCTGCGTGCAAGGACCTTTCCTAAAATCTTATAATCAATATTCAATAACGAGATTGGACGCCATTGCTTTTTTTTTTCTTTTTAAGAAAAAGTCATGCTTTATCTTTCTTTGGTATACTTTTAATCTATGGATAGTTTACCTGTAGAAAGTGCGTAGTTCAAACTATCCAACACCAAGCGTTTAATGTCAGGCCAGAAAAAATATGTAGAACTCAGCTGTTAACCCATCTGTGCCAGGGTTTTTGCCGTTTATAAATAAAGAGAGAGCACTTTTACTATCTTCAATAGTAATGTTTTGATCTCACATTGTGGGAATGGCATCGTTTTGAAGTAACAACCTTGGTTTATCTTCATGGATTAAAACTTCCCAATCTAAGCCATGTGAAGTGTATTAATTTTGATAAAAAGACCTCTCTTCATTTAGAATGTCTTTATGATTTGTTATTTCCAGATCATGTTTCACTTATTTAGATATACATTTATTTTTATAATTTCTTTTCTCTAAGCCTAAAAAAATATTTAGTAATTTTCCCCAAGTTCAGTCCAGCGCGCCCGTGAGCGGAGCATACCTCCCTTTGTTTGCTTAACATTTAATTCACCAAATTCTTTTTCTAGCTCACTCCCTCTGCTCTTTTCCTCATCATTTAAAGTATGCCCATTTGAGATATGTTCCAGTTCATGTCGTAAACTTTGTTCTTGAATTCTTGTCACATGTGGCCAACGTTTTAAAATATGACTGTCATTCCCATTATTTCTCACTTTACTGTATCCCATAATAATACTCTATCTTTTAAATATTCATACTTACTGGCACAATCGACATTTTACTCTTTAACTTTATATGCATACACTACTTTTTAGAACTGGAAAAAAATAATTTCCAAAACCCAGGACATCTGTTTCGAAATTTATTGCCTTGAATGTGTTGCAATATTAGACTAGGATCTGTTTTAATTGAAGGTTTTATTTTATCACTTTTTACCAAAGGGGAGAGTAACGATGATATAAGCCAAAAATCTAACCTACACTGAACTAAAGGTTGTCTTTGTTGCCTTGTAAATACGAAGTCATCTGGATTCCTATGTCGCCAAATGTTCACTAAATCTAAATTTTCTATCAGAAGTTCATGAATGCATTGGCCATATTAGAGAGAGTGGGAATTGTGCCCCCCTTTTTATTCAAGTTTCGGGTTCAAAACAGTATTGAAAATCACTCCCAATAATCAAATTCGCCCCTGCAAAATCTGATACAAGTTCATACAGATTTGTTAGAAAATCCAGTTAATCCTTCTCATTGTTTTTGGTAGGAGCATATATGTTTACTAAAATATAATGAATATCATCTATCATTAAATCAAGAATTATGTACTACCCATTAGGATCACATATTTGTTGTTGTACTTTATAATATAGATTTTGGGGCATTAAAAAATAGCAACCCTACTGTTACTTGCACCACGGGAAAGAACATTTTATGACCCCATTCATTCCTCCAGATACTTTCAACATTTCATATACTGTTTGTTTTTTGAAGACAAACAAATTCCTTGATGAAATTTCTGTAGCCAATATAACGTGGATCTTCGCTTAAAGGTATCAGACAAGCCTCTTACATTGAGAGATAAAAAGTTGAAAATTAAATGACATGGAAGTATTTCATTTACATGCACAATAATATGTAAAATGACCATGACCCAGAGACAGAAGAAGCAAGAGCCATTAACATTCTGATGTTGAGAATTAAAGTGAATTAATAGTCAGATAATGTACCAAAAAAAATCTTGTAAACGATATAAAGGCAGTTAACCAAATTGCGAAACAGCAAATCAACCAGCATGTATTGACCTTTATACAGAAAATATAAACTTATCATTATCAAACTGGTCATATTGCTACCATAATAAAAGTTACTTGAACTATAAACTGTAGTACTTGATATCTGATGTATTTTACCTACAATATATATTTATTTTCTTCCACGGGCAACAGAGTAATTATTTTGGTTCCTTAAACTTGCCTGTCCGCTCTAGAGCCATACGCATACAACATGCGAGCACAGGCAAGTGACAGCATGTAACACTAAAATTATATGAAACATAGTATCGGGAACAAAACACTTTGAGGTCAGCCGTCTTAACCTGTAGGAAACAATTTTGGAAATGAATATGAAAAATAAAATATTCCAAAAATATAATGAGTAATCCTCTGATTCTTCATAATTGTGAGAATGAGAGAAAGGAAAAGGTTGAGGGTGACAGCGAGTACCACATATGCCAAGGGTACATGTATATACACTAGTCATCACACTCAACTTCAAAGCGAAGTAAGATCGCTATGATAAATACAGTCCAATGAGGTTCCCAAAGTACACGTACTTACAAAATTAAAATGATATTAAAGCAAAACATATCTCAACCTTGCTGAGTATTATCTCTTTTGTAAAGAATGCACAGGAATTGATCTGCCCAGCAGACAAAACATACACAATAGAATATATAATTCAATCAATAATACAAGTACCGTGAACATAAAAATGATTAATGAATGCACTCAAGAGATACTTGAATAAGTTGATGGCACCATTTCAACATAGACTATTGTATCACTAAGCTTGCATATCTTCTGACAGTGGAAAATTTGCTATACCGCTCCCCCTCCCCCATATAACAGTAGCACCGGGGTCTACTGAGCAGACCACAACATGCAGCAAACCCACCCACGAGGGGGCTTCTAATACAACAAGTCAGTGGGGAAACAAAGTTACTCAATAGTGAAAGCTAGCTTATGGGCATACCATGCCATTACAGAAATCGTCTGGCACAGAGAGGTTTGAAGGGAGTACCGTACGGGTAATCTGAAACTGATTTATTCCATAAGACTTTTAGCCAGCCACTGATTGTGGGATGCCCGATACATGATGTTACCCACAATGATATTAATAATCACTACCCTTGTGGCATAAGACAATATTCCTGTATTTCAGCATGTATGTCCACAGAGTGAAAGCATGCATCACAGCATGTATGTCCATATAGTTAAAGTATGTATCAAAGCATGCATGTCCACACAGTTAAAGCTGCATACTCATGAAATTCAGATATATACATGTACCCATGAAGATTAGTCATATATATATATATATATATATATATATATATATATATATATATATATATATTCATGTGATGATCTGTATTCAGTCTTTAACTGGGCATTGTTCTTGTGTATTTGCATATGTGTTATTGACGGACGAATTCCCAAAGAATTCCATCCACCGTGGAAGTCAATGTAATAGGGGGATGTATGGTTTGGGTCATTCAGTACATTTTTAACAACCAGTTCACACTCTCATCATGCACACATCTTTGGCAAGAAATGACAGCCATTGGTAGTCACCATGATACGCATTGGTATCAAATATGGTCTCGTTCACAAAGATCTTTCATCACCATTGACACTGTGGTTGAATGAAGCCATGTCTCTTTGGCGTCTAAACTAGCGTATACTTCACAAAATTCGACATCTTCCAAACCGTGAACGAAACAGCTTATTGTCCCAACATGTTTAATCAGTATTTGTGGTTGATGTAATAAGCCGGTTGCTACCTTAGAAGGTAAGTCGTTGTGATTATTGAAGAATTGCTTCCTGTCATACAGCAAGGTCATTTTGATAATATCAAGTTCACATGTGTCCAATGAGGGTCGCTTGTAACGGTATAAGTAACACACCAGGTACACTTTCATAATAAGACTCTTTGCATACCCGGTACGTTTGTTTGTTGCTAAATCTTTGCAGCTTTGTTTTTCACATCAATGCCAATTCATTTAAATGCTACATATTACCTCAGATAACTTGTCAGCTAGCTGAGGTTATAGAATCATGCTGTAAACATCTCAGCTGCAAATACCCGGCCTGAAGCCCTTTTTGTACTTACCTTTAACTGTGAGGACTTCAAAAAATGTTCTTGGACTGTACAATGTTTAACATCATGTAATCAATGAGATAAGTTCCTATATATCCAATCAGAATCACCGCCTCATTTTGTTTGTTCATTTAGTCAATTTGAAAAAATTAAGTTTGTCATGTCAAGTAGGAAAATAAGAAGCATCAAATCAACATATTCATCATAGAAATTGCCCATGGCATAGTATGACTGTGTGCAAAACTTACCAAATTTTACAGTAGGAATGCATAGACCATAGGTGTATTGATCAGTTAAAGAATTTACCAGTTTGGGTGAAAGTAAGACACAGAAAGAGATACCCGGCATTGGGTGTGTACGTAAGAGATTATCTAGCTTCAAGACACATGGTCATATTGACCTGTATGGCGAAATTATAGTAAAAACACTTATCTAGTAGGTAAACCTCATCATGGGTCATGGTCCTTTGTCCGTCAGTCTGCGTTTCGTCCTCTGTTCACATTTCCACGTTTTTCTCCAAAACCATCACTAGGATCTCCCTGACACTTGATTGGAATGTACACTGGGAACATTTTCACCAAATTTGTTTGAACGGATTCTTGGATTCTTTTGATGAATTCTATGCCATTTTTTTTTTTTTTTTTTTTTTTTGCAAAATCAGAATAAGGCATTCTCTTAAAGTGACTGCTGTTCAAAATCGCTCGGTGACATTTCTGTGGAAACCTAGGTCCTAATTTGTTTAACACGTGGCACTGTAATATTTTTCTGCTTTTTTTTTTTTTTTTTTTTTAACTAATTTTCGTATGCTTTTGACATTTTGGACCTTGCTCTTAAATTGATCCCTTACAGTGTGCTGAACCTACGCGGAACTGTACCATCTGGAAGGGAAAAACAAAGCTGCTTCCCAATTGCTGAAGCTCGTGATCCCTGACTTTAAGAACCACTCAGTTCAGGTACTTCTCAGTAAATACACACAACCCTTTTGCTTACTTTGGAAATTTATGTACATTGCAATGATTACATGCATATATATATGCTGGACTTCTCCAGTAGGATTCACTTTAACTCACTCAACCCTAATGATGCTTTTCCTGGTTATATGTAAATGTCGTCTGCTAATTGTATTTTGCTAATTTAGGGATTATTTTTCAATTTGAATGAAACTTGCATAGATCATTTCAAATCATATCCCTATGGTCAGCAGCTTTCCTTGGGGCGCTCTGGGTGCCCAAGGCGCGCCAAGAAAAACTGTTGACTCGGTCTTCTATCAGGGTGGGATCAGTTAAATTTTGGCGGGGGTGTATGTTATGTAGTTGTCACTTAGTTAGTTCAAATGGTTACACTGTGAATATACATATTTACGATTATGTGGTTCATTTTGTTGGCAATATCGGAAGATAATCTTCTCTGTAATCGCTCAACCAATCGCAATCAAAGGATACAGGGACATGTCCTGGGACCCCCCAAACAGTAATTTCTTAAACAGACCGTCCTACCAGTTTTATCAATATTTCTTCTCCAAAACCATGAGGCAGATTTAATTCACTCTCATAGAGTTAAGTTTGGTTGGTTCTCTAGCACGTGTGCTTATGAAGTCATGCTCGTGTGACTTTTTGGATTTTCATGATTTTTTGGTTCATTTTTTTTATGAAATCCCCCCCCCCCCCGCAAAAAAAAAAATCTTTTTAAATCCCTTGACCAATAACTTTAAAATTACTTGTTATTACATTACAGTAAAATGCGTGTTAACTCTCAGACCTGGACGGGACTTACTATAGGTTGAATGTCAAAATCAGCTAAAGGCCGCCTGTTCAGACAGCCCCTTTGTCATATTTTTGTCAAATTAAATATAAGCCTGAACATCTTCCCCTGGTTCTCACTTTGTTTCCAGAATGCACTATATTCAAGAATGTATCTTCTTTGTTGGACAGCTACTAACAATCGCCCATGCTTTTTCTTCACTTATCCACATATTATCCTTTTTTGTAACATTTCTTTGCTTCTATACTTCCGATGAAACTGGTTAGTTAACTATCTCATTTTTCTCTCTTGATTTCAAAGCAATTTACACGTTGTATTTAATACTTACTCAAAAGAAGAACAAAAACCCCTCAAGAATCAATTGTTATACAATACAACAAACATGACCCGTTAGTGCATGATATTATGTTAATGAATCTAATATACTCCTGTCTTAAGACAGATGTTAACCTATAATGCTAGACCAGGCTTACTAAACACAGCCACATGATAACCCTAATAGTTTGACATTATTGAAGACTGCTTGAACATTTTGGAAGCAGCTAAATTGCGGTGAACAAAATTTTCTGGAATCAGAGGTTCATTTTCAGCATGCAGCATCATGGATAGACTTCTTGATATTTTTGCCATCATGGATAAAATGTGTTCACTGTCCTTATTGAACAGGCTGGGTAGGTGAACAAACAATGGCCAAGGTGATGAGATGATGAGTGTTAGTATTGTCTGGATACAACACTTTTTGCTTACGCATTTAAAGGGACCATACATGTACATTGATTTAAGTCGGTGCCCTAGCATGCATAATATGAGCATGTAAGTTCTCGGCAGCGTATGACAAGATTAACTGCGACACAAGCAATGGCTTTTTAGCTCGCCATGGAACATATAGGAAAACCAGACTTAGAAACCGTGGAGAACACTATGGTACAAATATTTAATATGTAACTTCTGACACCATTAATAAAGTTCGTTAAGGTAACAGAGGGCTCAAAGAGGGACAACTAATATACAAATGTCAGTGTTTCACGCAAACGAACCAATTTGCAGACATTTTGTTGTATCCAGAGGAAGAGAAATATGCGGAGTTGAAACTTGTTCCTCAATAGGGAAGGACAGTTTCTTAAGTTTCCAGAAACCTTCACTACACGGCGCGAGTGATCGCTTTCATCCGGGTACTCGCCTGCGGGTGAACATTGGTTTCGGCGGATTTGCAAACACTGTGATAACATTGTACGTATCGGCAATCAAAGTGCAAAAAATGTTCCTTTTCACGTAATATCAGCTAATAAATTTTACACACACGAAAGATAAGATTGTATTATAGCAGAGCATGAATGCATTTGTTCGTATGTTGTGTTAAAAGAGTGAAAAATCCATTTGAACCGCGGTGACCGGGAACCGCATTCTGCTTGTTACATGCCTGCGTAGCGCCACTCGACTATGTGAATGGTCGAAAGAAATGCAATAATAAAGAATATCTTTCGACAGTTATCAAGAAAATGCAATGATCACATATAAAAAATTATCGACATAGCACATAATATGGACTCAACAGCATGAGGATTTCGTAAGACTCCTGTTGCGAGGATTTAATGTGACCCGGTTCATCGCGGGCGATAATGGTGGATCGAGTAGGAAAAAACATTGGTCATCGCGTTTTAAGGACAGTGTGGCCAACCTGCCGAACTTAAAATCCGGGAAATAGAAAGTAAAATTAAGGGAGATTGATAAATTAATATGAAATATAGAAGAAAAATATTGATGAATTTCCGGGAGGTGACTCAAAATTGTCAAAAATCCACACTTTTTCCAAGAATTTTAAGCATAAAATTCCGGGAGACTCCCGGGTAATTCGGAAGGGTTGGCAAGACTGTAACCTACAGTGTAAGAAGTCGATTGTATTTTATTTGCCAGGTGTGTTGTCATTATGTCAAAAATAAAAACAAGTAGACAACCTCATCAGAATATGTTATTGTAGATGAATCCCCAAGTTTTACAGTGTTACTGTATGTGTGTGGGTGGGTGGGTGTGTGGGGGTGGGGGGGGGTCGGCAGGTAGCGTTAAAAGTTAAATTAAAATTAAAATCAAATGTGATTAACTCACAACAATGTGTATTGGGTTGATTCCTTGATTGCATTACTTTCTACAAAAAGTATTTATTAATGACAACATTATCATGATTATGAGTTACACTTGGTTATTTCATTCGCCAAGAAAAACGCTCAGTTGGCACCATGCGTTAAGACATCATAGTACGCAACGCTACTCAGGTTGACCCGCCATTGAATACCCGGATGAAAGCTGTCCGCAGCGCCTCATGGCGGTCAATGAGAGAACGCAGAGTTATTGCTCTACCATATTCCATTGTGATGTGATTGCTCGAGAAAATAGCTTTGTTATGCGGTAAGGAGTAATATTAGTGTGGAACAAAAGGGAGGACAAAGCCTGTATAGAAAAATATAAGCCTCTTATAAATTTGCCTTTGGCTGCTTTATATATAATAGAGGTCCTTTAATGGCAAGTTAATATGTGCGTAAAGACCATGCTCCTAGACGTTACGGTTTTGTTTTAACGACGAAATTTGCACATTCGAACGTTGGCGTTGAATTGCAGCGTCGCCTAGTGGTCAATTGTTGCATGATGCAAGGTTTGTCAGAAAAACAAGCTGTATCTTTTTCAACCGATTTCCAGGCAAGGTGAACATTGGGGAAGTTCTGTCCTCCGTTAATAGCATTTTTAACTTTGTCCCTGACCAAAGGCCTCAATCTCTTCAAACTTCCTGGAGATGCACTTGTGGTAAATTTCTATAGGGTTAATTTATTACGTAATGCGATAATGATATTTTAAAAAATCAGGAATTTTTTCTTCCTTTTCTTTTTTTTCTTTTCTTTTCATTTTTTTTTTCTTTTTTTTTTTTGAATAATATTAAAAATGGCAGGACTCATTGCTCTCAATACATACCGGAAGTCATTGGGGCATAGTTCATGATTCATTCATAAGTGACTTTGGACTAGTCCCAAGTGGGCTTCATTGACATATTGGCATATGTTGCCATTGATTTGTATAATAGGTCATGAGCAGCTCCGTTTACCGTTAAAATGTGTAGTTTATTCTAATGATGCCTGGACCGTTACCCTTCCTCTTGTTAGTACCTGGCTATATATATATTTATTTTTTCATCTGAGGTTAAAACTAGTCATTTTCAGCCATCATTCTGACCTGCTCAGGGGCTGGCAGATGTGGTCAGCCACTTTCAGCAATACCTGGTTTTACCAGCTGGTGGCCACCGTTTCCGCTTATCTGTGCAAAGACAACCCGATATTTTACCTATTTTTTGGACCTTGGCACGATTGGCAAAGGAGAACAGGCCCTTTTTCATCAGAAACCATTCTCAAACAGATACATTACATCACTGAATACCTTTGGGGGCTATCTCAGGCTTTGTATCTGTGCTGACCTCCGTTGATCTTGGACATGTTATCGCAGCCACGCATGCTTGTCTTCGAAAGAAGTCTATGGCGCAAATAGAGTAGACAGTATACGCCTAATAGAAACTACTGGAATGTACGTATGTTTAAGTTGTGTTAAAATGTGTTCAGGCGAAGATGTTGCTTTAACCGAAGATAACCTATTTTGATCCATGCGATTCTGTCAATTTTTAATACGAAATGTAGATAACTTTAACTATTACGAGCACGGAAAACAAATTAAAGCACTGCTTTGTTGTATTTTTACACACTTAAAATTGTTGTTAAGATAAGCAAAGTTCTTTTTTACACCATGTCCAGATGTCGGTCCAAAGAAAAGTAGGTTAAACCCTGAAAAATGAAATTCAGCTTTGTTAAGGGAGGAGGTCAAGCAGTCATATTATTTTGAACACAAATAATATGGCCTACCGGGATAAGAGAAATACTTTGTGACAATGGTTACTTGGATGCTAAATTTCATTTGTCACTACAGTCCGGCTTGTTCCATATTTTAAATAGGGCAACTAAAATATACACATGTAAGTTTAAGGTTTCGAGGCAGAAAAAACTGTGTTAGATCAGATGTTAAAATGTTTGTGTTAGAATCCCCCCTTCAAAATAAATTAAAAAAAATAAAAAAAATAAAAAAATAAATAAATAAATAAATAAATAAATAAATAAATAAATAAATAAATAAATAAATAAACAAAATAAAAATCAAGCGCACTGTCGTATGTTTCGGCATATTTTTCTGATAATTGTTTTCTTGTGATTGTTATTCAAGGCGTTTATCGGGTCTCTTACAACCTACAGGATTGGATAATTTGCATGTTTTTGTCAGACCTGCTGGGGATATTTGCACAAAAACAATTACAGCATATCCTGTAAAATACCCAGGCCTTACTACTTAATAAGTCCAGCCAAATGATAGAACGATCTTCTCAAAATCCCCGCCCCCGTTACTAATAACTAAACAGGGCGTTGCGCTTAGGCACAGCTGGCTACAGCCACCTGGAAAGGTAAAAGTCTAGACTGGTAGGTCTACATACGAAGTCAGGCTTCGGCTTTTTTTTTTTGTTTCGATTCGGCCCGCAAAAGATGGGTCTTTGCTTATTGCTTGATTCCAACAATATTTTGTTCACCAGGACACTTGATCTAAGTTTTGCCACGTGATTTTGCAGGCCAAGATTGGAAAACGTACAAATGTTGAACATTTGTCATAAGGATTACATATAGTCTTTGTTTTTTAAGTTAACGTTTGTCCTGGTTAATTACCAGTTGTTAAAATGCGGCCATCTGGGCCAAATGTAACCGGCAATGTGAATGTTACAGCACTACCCGTTCATGACACAAAACACTATGGCTATAGAGTTTTGCAAGACAGACCAGTGATGTGTCTACATGAATGTTCACTTTCGAAGCGAGCACCTCGTGATTCCAAACTGTGTCAACTATTTATTCTGTACATGGAACAACAAAATATGAATGCATTCTCCGTGCCTTCCTCAGTAGTACATCCATGAAATTGTATTTTCTTGCACCATGCTTTGCAGACATATTTTCAATGCAACGATTTCATATCAGAGAGACCGAATTACATTAATGCTGGACATTAATTCTTACTTGGATGCCAAATTCCATTTTTCACTATAGTCCAACTTATCATTCGTGCGTCCGCATGTCGCTCTGTTGAGCGAGCGTTCATATAGACACCCAACTTACCCGTCTTGTGGAATTTCCCATAAATGGTCCCATAAAACATAAGGTGGTGGCGCTGTATACTTCACAAACGGTACAGCACTTGGCACATTTTGATCGTTTGATAGCCTTACTTCGTACGGTTTCAGATCTGTTAAACTTCGTCAAGTTCTTACTGAAATTATATGTATGACTCATGTAATCTATTGATAGTCTGTGCCCTTTGGTCCTATCAGTCTGGTGTACACTTACTACCTAAACATGCAGGACTCTCTCTCTCTCTCTCTGTCTCTCTCTCTCTCTCTCTCTCTCTCTCTCTCTCTCTCTCTGTCTCTCTCTCTCTCTCTCTCGCTCGCTCTCTCTCTCTGTCTCTCTCTCTCTCTCTTTTCCACACACACACACACACACACACATATATATATATAGATATATGTATATATATATATATATATATATATATATATATATATATATATATATATATATATATATATATATATATATATATATATATACATATACGAAAATACAAAAAAATGCCGAAATAATTATATGATGGTGATGATGATGTCAACGACGATGATGATGATAAAAGTGTATATTCATGTTTAATGATATAAGTCACACAAAAAAAGGAAGGAAAAGTCGAAATTGCTAATGAATGACACTAACATCGTTTTTTTCTCTTCTTATCATTATTCTTTATTTTTTTGCGACTGGAATCCGTTGCCTAGAAGGCCCCTGACCGGTCTTTCTAGATATGTTTTCGTTGCTGCCGCTGTAGCTGTTGCTTTGCTTCAAACCAAAGTGCAGTTACGTGGGTGCTCAGCCCCATGCTTGAAGGATGTTATCAGGCCTGTGACTAGCTTTATGAAGATTGATGACTGCTCTATACATATGCCGTGTCAATTGTTGTCAATCAAAGAAAAAACAGTTTGATACTACCAACATATTAGCCAATATATTAAGTTGATCCAAGGTCAAACGTAACACTAAAATAAACTCGATATGTATGCTTTCCTATTAATTTTTAAAGAAAACCAATGTGACTAGAAACCAGCATTACCAAAATATAAGCCAGAATGCCAGATTTTCTGAGTTGGAAGCAAAATTACACTACACATGTATGCCCCGTCAAAGAATACATGATATATGTATCATCATCCTGCATCCAAATTTTATAAAGGTCTGCCCGGGGAACGTCCATATGAAAAACGAAATTATTCAATACGACAGTTTTTAAAGTAATACAATTTACATGCAGCACTGCATTGCTGCTATTTGCGTGTACAGTACCTGCACTTGCTGACACATGGTCCTAACTTTTGATACCCCGTAAGTTCGTCCAAACTACATATATACTGATTAATTGTGCAGTCTTGCGTCATGTTAAGTTAGCGTAGATTTTGGTATACATTAAAACAGGTCTGTTCAGCCTTTCTGAAAGAGTCAAAAATAGTCTTAACACAAAAATTCGTTTTCAAATAGTCAGCGCAACCTGTTGGCCAATATGTGAATTTCGTAACCCAATGCGAATTGAAAGCAACTGGCAAAGTAGTTCTTGAGACGAAGAAATTTCCATGATTTCTTTCAAAAAATAACTTTGAAAAATCATAAAAATAGACAATTATTGCATCAACAGCATCTAATTTGTGAGGGTAGTGGAGGTCTACCTTGGCATCAACGGTATGCAAATCAAAGCAATCCATAGAACAGTTCTCACAATGTTGCAATGCATGCGCTGTATAGTTATACACATATACACTTGTGGCACTTAGCAAAGTTTGATATCCCATAGCTTTGTCACCATTTAACACATCTTGATTCTTCCCGCAAACAGTTATTAGCATTACTGATATTTTATTCTGATAAAACTTTAGACAATTTTGTGGAGCAGTTGTGGAGAAATCAAAAATAGCAACACACATAATATACATTAAAAAAATAAAAAAAATGCACCACTACCTGCCAGCAAAAAAATGTAAATTACCTGACCGCAGTTGAAAAAAAAAACTATTGAGAAACTTCTGCATCATCATCTCCTTTGCAAACTTGGCAAAGGACCACCTTGCAAAATATCCATGAGCAAGATCAAAACATTTCATGCAACAGTTTTTAAATTTGATAAGGAGTCTGAAATTTTAAAACTCAAAGGAGCGGACAGAAGGACGTTGATTGCAAATGCATTTTATAATCTCTGCGACTGACATGTCAGCTGACCTAAAAATTCTTTATCCTTTATCCTGAAATGAACTTTTGTCACTTTTGGAATCATCTGTTGCTGAGTAATGCTCACGGTACCTAAAGGAGTCTCCGTGCAATTATATATGAAACGACATGGCCGATTTCTTCAAAATTGTGTAGGGACACTTCAAGGAACCCCAAATCCTATTTTTTCTACAGTTGGTGCTGCAATTGATCTATATTTTCACGATTTTTCGTGTGTACTCATCATTTTCAACTCTTCCGGAGCCTCTTGTTCGATTCAATTCAAACTTAATGGAAATGTACATGCACTCGATCTCCACTAAGTTTGGTCATTTTAATGACGCTGCTGACATTTCATGATTTGAACAAATTGAAGTTAGGAATTTTTGGTCCGAGTATCTGTACAAGTTGGCATATTTACTCAAGAATAGCAGCAAATCTGACACATTGGTTTCCTTTTTTAGCGACGATGGTATCTAGGCCCTTACCTGAGCGCAGACTCCTGGGCGGCGCAAGAGACGGAGGGCGCCAGTCAGAGTCTGACACAAGTGTACCATTTGAATCACGCGCTGATTTCAATTCTCTACGTCAAGCCAAGCAGTGAGCTAGATATGCCGACCAGTGAACCAATCAAACACATTCTAGTAAAGCCATTTCGGTTTCTTTTATACATATTCGGCGACAGATGGCGTGCTTCAAATAAATAAATAAATTGGTCAATAAACTAGTTCTAGCTTAGGACACTAGATGGCAGAGTAACGTTCGAATCTGAACGAATATTTGTGTGTGCTATTGTGATTGGAGCGGTAGATTCAAAGGCTGGTACACTTGGGTCAGACTCCGACTGGCGCCCTCAGTCTCTTGCGCCGTCCAAGAGTCTGCGCTCAGGTAACTAGGCCCACGGTTACAATTAACATTAATAGGAGAGTAGCTATGTGGTTTCAATTTTTGTTGCTAATTTGACTTCCGAAATTCGTGAGTAAAGGCTGATATTAGAAGCATTGATAATGGTCTTCAAGAATTACATTATTTATTTGAGAAATTGTAACGGTCACATGACCACTGCAGTCTGTACGTCCAACGTCAGTTGAACATAGGACAGTAGTAGTTCTCTTGTTTAATGTGCCAATTGGATAAATGTATTGAGGTATAAAAATTGCATTTACGTTCTTGACGATGATCCAAATGACTGAAATAATCACTATGCAAATACTCGGTTTTGTAAATATAAACAAACAAACAAACAAACACACAAACAAACAGACCCAAGAGTTTAATACCGGGTTGCTTTGTGAAATGTTTTGGCCACGCGAAATCTATAGATAAAACTTTTTCCTGGGGGTACTTGTGCAGAAATTTTGGCGGGGAAGTCATTATACATATATAATTAGTTTCAAATACATTATTCCTTATGCTAAGATGGCAGCTACCTGTATGATTTAAAAAATGGATTGATTTTTGTACCAAAAAAACAGGTTGAAAACATCTCCATTCTCAACTTTAGTTGTTTTAATGTCGTCCTTGCTAACTGATGTGCGTAGCATGACAAGAGATGGATTGAGATTGTTAAAGCCAATAAAATCAGATATTCATTGTTCTTTAAGAATTATAGATGGATGAAGTTCCATCCATCGTCTGACTGCTGCTGATTAGATGGAAAAGAGCGAAAACATACGAAAAACATCATTCTTCTTCATTTCAACAACAATTTCTGTATGCCAAATTCGCGACTTACAGACTTTTAATTTGACCCTGAAAAGGTAAATGAATTGCCTTATCTGTTAAACTAGCTCATCGATTCGAGAATCAGAGTTCAATAGTAGTACTACTACTAGTAGTAGTAGTAGTAGTAGTAGTAGTAGTAGTAGTAGTAGTAGTAGTAGCCTTTATTTCGAACTCAAGGTCCATGTAGAAACGTATACAGTTACAAATATAACATAGAACTAAAAGGAACTAAAAATCAAGAAGGCAAGAGTCACACGAGATATATGAGAAATAAATGATACACAAGCAAAAAGATCAAATAAAAGTTACAATTTTTAATACACACTAAAAAAGATCAAAAAAGAGTTACAACCTACACATTTACATATTTTTGAAAACAGTCTTATGCCACTTGCGCCAGAAGATTGAGCACCATCAGTTATCGCTGTTGACTAGATGGGCAATGTATGCAGTGGACTACAAGTTAAGCTCGGCAATGTGGATGGTTGGATCCCACAACATACGCATGGTGACACTGTCTGTTATGAGAAACAGAGACGTACACTACCAGTGAGTGACATGCCTTGGCGTAGTTTGCGTTACACGATCAAAAATACCATTAAACAAAAGGCTGATAAATGAACTATTTCATTTTGCTTGTGCCGAGGACTGAAGGAAACATAGTGCACGGTGCTGTCTCCTCTGATCTTGATTACGCAGATTTTAGTAACAGTTTAGATTACGGACTGACTAATCTGCTTGAACCCCGTCTTATCACACGGGCCGGTGGAAGTCATGCGTTTGTAATTGTGTTTTACATCATTTGTGATACTCGCATGATGTGTTAAATAAACCAGTACAACGTCCAATTTCTGACTTTTAGAAAATAATGTACAGCCAATGAAAAACAGTTTCCGTTTCGTAACTATCAATGCTGGTTAGATGTAATACAATTCATTTGCGACGTGCACCAAGTTACATCGTAATTTTAATGCTGTGAACAAAGGTACGGACAATACACAGATGACTTCTCAGCACCACACGTGGCCGAAAATGTCGGGGAAACACTTCAGAGTTTGGTTTAGATACTAAAGGGTTGTTTCAGAATTGGTGCACACCTGAGACAGATTAATGTCCATGAAACAATCAAGTGTGTATACACTACTCCTAATCAAAGATTAACAAGTAAGTAACTTTGAGATTATAGATAAATGACTGTATCCATGAGATTCATTTCCTTCACTCTCTTTAAATGTATACGAGCAAACATAATTAGTTCTGTCCATTTTTTTCAGAAGGCATGGCAAAACCTGACGAAGACCAGTCTCCTATTCTCGATAAAGTCGACGAATCTGATGTTAGAATACTCAAACCATCACGAACAATTATTGTGGAACCAATGTTGCTTCTCTATTCAGTTGTTGGCTATCCTGTGACACTTTTAGTATCTCAATTTACTTTTGCCAAGGTTGCTGAATCTCTCGGTTCAAACTATACAAATCTAACAACAAATAATGACGGTAATAACCTTTGTGACACAGATATCAATGATACCACATACAATCGTCGCGAAACTGTCCAGGCGGCAGTGGCCGATTTTAATGTTTATATGTCCCTTGCAACAGCAGTACCTACTGTGGTTTGCGTTCTCTTCTGGGGAGCATTTAGTGATCAAGCAGGCCGAAAAGTTATAATGATTCTGCCCTGCGTAGGATCTATATGTAATGCTTCAATGTACCTAGCCATTATTTATTTTGACCTTCCGCTTTACTATTTATTGGTGGCGGCATTTATAAAAGGTAGCTTTGGCTCATATCGCCTAATGCTCACAGGAGCCGTCGCCTATATAGCGGATACAACTACACCTGAACAAAGAGCTTTTCGAATGGCTGTTCTGGATGTGTGCATGTTCGTTACAGGCGCATTTTCTTTCATAGGCATCGGATATTGGATAAAGGCAGCTGGATTCCTATGGCCTTTTCTTTCCGTTATCATTGGGAAAACGCTGGTTATCTTGTATATTTTGTTTCTGGTTCCTGAAACAGTTAAGAAAAACAAACCAGTGAAGAGAGAATTAAGCTGTAAGCTGTTTCTAAAAAGTATCACAACAATTGTGAGAGAAGATGGGACCGGACGGAGATGGAAATTAATACTTCTTTCACTTGCAGTGTTTGTCACCCATTTAGTAACGACTAAAAGTGTAGATACCCCTTTCCAAATGAATGCTCCCCTTTGTTGGGGATCAGTAATAATGGGATATTACAATGCGTTATACTACAGTGGCATTTCCGTTTGTGCCTTTCTTGCATCAAAAGTTTTAAGGATGTTGTTTTCTGAGCCTTTGCTGGCTTCCTTTGCATTTGTCTCAAGATCTGCTTCCAAGGTGTTGAATGGATTTGCTACAACTACAGTCATGATGTTTCTTGGTAAGTTGATTTTACCTCCATTCATAAAAAAGTTAGTACTATATATGTGCCTTATAACATTGATGCGGCAGTTCCTTTAATCAAGATACCGGGCGATGTGTACTTAAATACATAACTTTTGGGACAAGATGATGTGGTGTCGCCATTTTAGGCAGGCTTTAAAAGTATCAAAAAAGTATAATAGAGTATAAAAAAGTATAAAAAAGGTATAAAAAAGTATAAAAAGTATTAAAAAAAGTATAAACACATTTGTTTTACATGGATTGTGAAGGAAGTCAAGCATTGACTTATCGACTCACTCTCCGTGGCACAGATGTTGGCGTATACACGTACTTCCTACCTTGTCTGTTGTGGTGGAAACCGAAGAACTCGGAGAAAATCACATCGGGCAAAACTGGTTATCGTGGCTTTCAGTAGAAATAATGTAAAGGAATCTTAAACCAAAGTGAACCACAACAAAAGGCTTTTTCAGCGAGGAGAACACAATCTGGAGGTAGCAATTGAACGATGTAAGCATTATGCAATAAAGAACAGCAGAATCGAAACATCATGTGTGTGACAAGCATGCAAATACGTTGATGGTGTTACACGGCAGTAAGTATCAGCCGGAGTACATCGGTCCTTGACAGTGTAGAGAGTTCTCAGAGCTGGTAAAACGTCACCATTGGTGTGAGTGGAAGTTATCAAGTCAAACGTTTTAAATGATAATCTTTGATCGTGTAAATAATTGAACATTAGTTTGTAGCAAACACTGGCAGGATTAGCTATTACAAGTTCTGAAATTGCAATCTGTTACCACTAAGATGTACGTCAGGTCTTAACTTGTCGATTTTTTTCCTTAAACGTTGTATATTAAACGTTTTGCATCTCAGGAGTAAAATTTAGAAATAAATTATGCAAAAGGCCGAACTAATAGTTAAAACGAAATGAATGTTGCGCCTTGTAAGTTAACATGTGGTGCAAATACGCGGTCACGCGCACAGCATCTAGGATATTAAAACGCACAACCGTTCATTGTTGACAGCGCAGGGGTGGCAGGTCAAGAGGTAGAACGCTGATCTGCCACCAGTTTAATCGGCGTTCCATCTCCCTGTGTGGCGACAGCACTTAGTTTTCGTCGCGATACACTCATTTTCTTTACGTGGAGTCTAATTATTTTTCGAGGGTCGGAGTTTTCATGTCAGTAAGTTGCGTTGTGTTCGATATATCGTGGTAAGATCTGTCTGCCTCCAGCACCCCCGTACAGGAACAGCCTTTCTAGATACAAACAAACAAGCTGGCAAGCAAACAAAAATAAACACCAAAAGCCCCCCCCCCCCCCTCAAGCGCTATGCACTATGTTAATCCTTTTTGCACATATTGAAAGTCGGAGGGAAAAGTGACAGGTCACTTACATTGCGACTTAATGATACGGACGACATCATGGTACAAGTACAGATAGACTGGCGGCGCGGCATCAGTTTGAACACAATCATAAAGAAAAAAACCGACACGAACGAAAAACAAAAATCTAAAACTGAAAAACACCAAAACAACGATACAGGACTCACAGACAGGGAAGATAGGGCAACGAGCATGCAGGGTTATATCCTGTTCTGGAGCCTATTATGACTGCTTTTAGTTTCCCTGTGATCGTGGACTACATCAAACGTTGAGTTGTGCATGTTTTAGAGCCAACGGTGCAAAATGAGCTAAAACACAAAGATTTGCTTGACAGCAAATCTCTCAGCGAGTGTTAAAAAATGCACATTTCAATGGCAAAAATAGATGTGCTTTTGTGTAACATAAAGATATAAATTGATATTCCAATTAAACATTTATCTATACTAGCCTAAAAGATATTCAACAGTGTAATATTGTGTTTTGGACTAGTTTGCGTAGCATAGCTCAATTATATAATTGAAGTTGAAATGGCATTGCTATCTGTAACAGTTTTGAAAGGCGTCATTATTCCATAATTCAATTGTTAATGGCCAAAATTTGCATTAATTAAAACCTGAGAGTTTCTGATAACTATTTATTTTGATGGAAGACATGTAGCACAAACATACAGAGAGAAGTTGGAACGGCATCTCTGTTATATTTTGAAGATATTCATCATTTTTAAATAATGTAATCCTGTCTTTTTGCCAAAATATGCATTAATTAAAATCTAATAGTCTTCAGTTACTGTTTATTGGATTGGCCGAAAACAAAGTCATTGATGTCCATAGCATGTCTATCTATAATAGTTTTGATACTTATTCTTATCCGACAAT
The DNA here is from genome assembly GCA_964020975.1 of Hermodice carunculata. Lineage (NCBI taxonomy): Eukaryota > Metazoa > Annelida > Polychaeta > Eunicida > Amphinomidae > Hermodice > Hermodice carunculata. The sequence goes on along the minus strand of OZ026615.1, from coordinate 76,300,290 downwards.
TAAAATTTGGGTATTGGTCCAAATTTGCATAAATTAAGATCGGACTATTTTCAGACATGATTCATATAGTGAACCTATAGCACAAACGTATATATTGAGGCTTGAGTGGCACCTCTATCTATAAATATGTTCAAGATGTTCATCATTTGTCAACACTGCAATTTTGCTGATTGTCCGAAATTTGCATAAATTAAAATCTAACAGTTTTCAGTCACCGTTTACTGGATGCAACCATAACACAAACATCTATAATGGAGTTGGAATGGCACCTCTATCTATAACAGTTCTACAGGTATTCATCAATATTCGGCACTTTAATTGTTCGTATTGGCTAACATTTGCGTTATTAAGATCGGACAGTTTGTAGTCATTGCTTATTGCAAGTGTGCATAGCACACAGATATAAATTTAAGTTAGAATAGTACCTGTGTCTATCCAGTTTTGAAAATAATCATTATTGTTCAACATTTCTATTTTGTGTTTTGGCCAAAAATTACATAAATTAGAAATGAACAGTTTTTAGTCTTTATCCATGCGATGCACCCATTGTACAAACATAGAAATTGAAGTTGGAGTGTCACCTCCATTAGTAGGAACTTTGAAGATATTCATCACTTAAAACACTGTAAATTTGCATATAGGCCGAAAGTTGCTTTCTTTTTAACTTGCTGATTACATGGTACGATATGCAAACTTTGACCTTGTAAAACATGAAGTTTCTGGCCTGCACGATGTCCGAGGTTACGACACAAATATAACGTGGAGAGGTAGACAAGAGCAAAACACAGATAAAGAAAAACAAAGAAAGAAAATACAATATGTTCCTGTTCACACACACACACACACACACACACATCTAACTACTCCAGTCAGTAGTACATCTTGATTGACAATGTAAAAGGGAAATTAAAAAAAACAAACAAACAAACAAACAAACAACAACACAAAGAAAGTACCTCGAAATTCTTGCTATAGCCATGAATGGGTTTTTGCTGTCAGACTTTTTTTGGAAAGTTCAAAATTCAGTTTGTTTTTTTTCCCATACGCAATCCTGCATGGGACACACTAAGCCTACTTTCTCCTCAACAGAATAGTTGGCTCACTCTTTTATAACCCGATTAAGTTTCATTTTCTTTAAGGTATGGAGATGCTTACAAGTTCGTGCATCATCAGGTAGATTCTTCAATAAGTGTACAATTGAAGGAAAGAAAGACAAATGAAACAAATTTGTTCGTGTATGTGCACAAACACGGATAGATTCATCTATGGTTTTATGTGTTTTGGCAAAGCTGCATCTAATGTAGGAATGAAAGTTGTAGAATTTTAAATTAGGCTAAGGGGGGCATTGGGAATTTTAAAATTTAATATGTCCAAAATTATTATGAATAAAGATGCATTCAACTCCAGTTTATATGTTTTGGCAAAGGTGCATCTAATGTAAGGTTTCAATTTATGCAAATAAGGGGGAAATGCAACATTTATATTTTGAATAGCTTCAGAATTATCATAGATAGAGGTGCCTTTCCAACTTGGATTAATTGGTTTGTGACATGGACCCATTCAATGAACCATGAACCAAAGTTGAAGAATTTTAAGTATGCAAATAAGGTGAATATGCAAACTTTAAATCTTAATAGCCTCAAAACTATCATAAGTAGGGGTGCCGTCTCAAATTAAATTTACGGGTTTACGACATGTGTATGTCCGATGAACCATGAACCAAAGCTGTAGAATTATCATTTATGCAAATTATGTGAACATACAGAATTTTTAGGTTTGTGACGTAGTTGCATCCAATGACCCTAAATTGTAAAATTGTATGCAAATTAGGTGAATACACAAAATGTAAATCTTCAATAACTTGAAAACTATTATACAGGGGGTGCCATTCCAACTTTAATTTGTGGGTTTGCGACATATCTGCATCCAATCTGGCAAAGCTGTAGGCTTTTAATTTATGCAAATTAGGCAAAATACACAAAATTAAAATCTTGAATAGCTTCAAAACTATATTAGATAGAGGTGTCGTTCAAACTTTAGTTTATAAGTTTGTAACATGGCCACATCGAATGAACCAAGAACTTAAATTGAAGAATTTTAATTTATGCAAATTAGGCTAACTCACAATATTTGGATTATGTTGAATTATAGGAAAGTATAGCATTTCAAACTGTTCTTATTTTGAAGGCACCAAGATTTGCTGTGAAGCAAATCTTGTTTTCTAGATGTACATTATATTAAGATTACGGCATCCTTGCTCATTTTAAAATGTGACATGCGCACACCAGGTTATAATTATTAAACAATTAATTTGTATTTACATATTAGAGCTTTAAATATAATACCAAAACGTTTACCATTTTCGGAAGGTTTAGTATAAAAATGCATTGGAAAGCTGCACGAATTATGGTGGAAAATCAATAGGTTAGCTGCATTGATGTTTTCAACTAGCCGTTCATGATGTTGCTACTTGTAACCAGCGGTACTGTTGTCATACCCTCTCATTTACGTGTTATCGAAAAAGCAGCCAACCCAAAAACTAACCCAAAACGTGACTCCTGACAATACATGTCCTGAGTGACACGAAGTGCCTCTTATTTATACATACGTGCCTCCCGCAACAAACACAAGAGTCTACTGATTGATCTTATTTAGAATGCCATAATGATCTAATTTGCGTGTTGCTGCCTCTAGTCAATACTCAACGCTCACTCATCACTAGTTTGAATCCACCGAGTTTCACATGACAACTTCTCTCTGCTCCAAAATTGACAGTCAGTCAAAAATTAAGTATCGCCAGGTGTTGCCAGGTGTTTGACCATAAGCCACAAAACTATATCTTCCATGACTTTGCTGCATATATTGCACATGCGGCACAGAAGTAGTTAACAGGTTCACGCTCAATTTATTTCAATTAAATCTCTTCATTACTCGTGAGAAAAAAAGGCGGGAGCTAATGCTGGTTTCTGTGGTATTCACATGATAACAGTCTATTTTAAACATACAAATAATGAAACACATACCTGATAAAGATCATAAACATATTTCCATTTTTTTCATTAAATCAGTGAATTGAAAATAGTCATCATTGTATAAAGTTGAGCTTCAACGATACAAGCGAGCAGAAGGTAAAGTTTCTGATGTTTGTGAAAAAAAAACATCACAAGTGTTTTGATTTCAGGATATATATCTTTTGAGCGCTTGAAATAAGTTGTTTCTCAAATTTAAATTTGGTTCTTGATCACCAAATAATAAAAGTTGCAGATTCAAGACACATCTGGTCATGTAAGCACAAAAGTACTGATTTCGTATGGTGGCATACTTTGCGTAACGTTTGGCGTTTTCCCAGGTGGTGACAATTCGTTTCACAATCCCCTTCACATGCACATTTGGGTGTGCCACACAGACTCAATTAAAACCAATTGTCATATGGCTGGTAGGAATTAGCAAAACATAAGGCTCAAAAAGTGTTGATTATATCCCATAACCATTGATTATGAAAAAGAATGTATTATGAAACTTGATAAGCTGCGTACGTTTTGGAATACGCTCCGCAACTGTCTGCTGAAATTCATATACCCCAAGGGCTTTTTCATACCTCCCAGTACTGCCGGTGCCGTCATTTCTTTGGAAAAATATTTGCTGAGTTGCAATATTATCAAGTTCAATTAGAGGCACGTCATCTTCCATTTTGTGGCAGCTAGCAGATTCACGAACTACCTGAACGCCTGAGCGAAATGACGAATGAAGTGACTCAGAAATGACACTGTCCCACGTGTGTGTAAGAATTTGATTACGTAACTGACAGATAATACGCTTTCAATCATGAAATTACTGATCCGACCTAAACACAGATGACCATTCCTACCAGCCAATGACAAATGTGTTATAACATGAAAGGAGACGATTATGGCTATCATAACTGTCTCGTGGCTTCGCCAGTCGACAGTTATAAGCCACAATCGTCTCCTTTCATGTTATAACTCTCACATGTATTATAATTGACAGCAGAGTAATTCATTGTTATGTGCGCGTGATGAATTTGCGCATGGCCATTACCGCCGTACTTGACTGGGGTGGGTGCGGCATGCTTGTACAAACATCTTTGGAGCTTGATAAGGATTTGAGTTTAATGTGTACTTTTTTAAAAAAAATTATACCACGTATTTATCACAGAGATAAAGGGGGGGGGGGCACAAGAGGGCACAAGCCCTCCCTGTGAATACTCACAATTGTGGCTGTCAACATCATGGTAATAATAGTCTAGTTTCATATATATTACAAAAACGATGTAGGCTTCCTTTCTTGTTTTGCTGTAAGCTCAGCTGACTACAAATTTGCAGAACCAAAATGTGGAAGGCCTACCTTGTCTCTTTTTTTCTTTGTCACAAGGGATAAAATTCGGATTTTAAGTGGTCAAACCTATATATTCTGGAAAAACCAAGGTCTTTAGTCGATGAGGAAGATTTCAAAGGATAAGAGGACCAGTTAAAAACTACCAGTTGCCTTTTATGGGTGACTCCCCGTTTCAAGTGAGCAGCTAAATTTGGTTCTTCACATGTGTATTGGAACATGAAAGTTGGTGTTTTGGTAGCTCGTGAACCTCTTTCCTTGTTATTCTTGGATTGAAGTTTATGAATATGGGGTTTTCAGAACGTTTTCCTTTGGAAGTTTCCCTGTACTGTAGCACTGTGGCTGAAATGTGACTGAGAATAAGGCCCTTTTTGTCTACATATATTCGAGAAACACATACTTTCATCCGGTTCAATGGCCATGTTAGAAATTGCTAGCTTCAGTTATATGCAAGGCCATCTTAACCTACTATACAATCTTTAATTGGCAGGGAATGGTTAAGAACCTTTCAATGGTTCAGGATTCAGCCTGTTTCTTGTGAAGGATGACAAACACTGCTCATTCGTACGGGGGCTTCTCCTTGTCTGAGGCATAGACGTCTCTCCCACTGAAGTGTTGGAATTCTGAGTGTTTATCTCTTTTTATTTGAGAAAAGGTGAAAATTTTTCACTGTTGGTCTCTAAGCTGTGTCCATTAACCTCATTTACATAGCATTGGGATGATATTTCCTTCTTTGTTAATACTTTGTTCCCGTAAGCTTGTGTCTGTGCCATGTAATTGGTGTTTCATTTCTCCTATTTTAGATATTCAACATGTATCTTGTTTATTCATGTCTTAATTATCTTGGGTATTATAATAAAGTTGCAGCTTTTCCTAGTGGTGGTGAGGATATTTATTAGAGTCATGACTGTTTTATATTGAAGATATAAAAGTGTTTTCCACCGAAAAGGTATTTGGGCATCTATCAAAGCATTTCAAGTGGTGTAATATCAGTTGATCTCTGATTTAGGTTTGATGTTTTCAATTATTTCAGTGTACCTTTTCATAGCCAGGTCCAAGATGTTATTACAGACAGGTCCCGTTGTTTTGCTGGTTAGCTGGACCAGCGCACTTTTTTTTTTGATTTGTTTAAGTTGTTATTTTGCCTGGACTTTGAGTGTGTGGTGGCAGATGACTCTCAGTTGATGTCTAGAAAATAAAAATGCATGACTCTGGGGTGTCTGGCTAGAAAAATTTTTCCAAGACTCCACAGAACTTAGTTCCAAGCAAAGTTTATCAGGTTCGGAGATCTAGAGTAACTGCCTACATGTAGGGTGCATTTTATCGTGAATTGTATTGGGGCTTCACCCATATCTGCCACTGAATCAGATTCCGAAATGTCTACCACCGAATGGTCCTTTTTGATGGCACGGGATATTCCTACTTGTATGTTTTCCGTTGCAGTATATCTCATTTTTTCAGGAGACACGGAGAAGCTAGGGTAAATCTCATCAGGTTTTCATTCGCCCCTGAAATGTATGTGTGGCTCATGCTGTTCTACTGCAGCAGGGGAATTTACTCTGCTTGTTACCCATAACCGAAATATTTCACACTGCGAGGCTTGCATATTTTAAAACGGTTGGAAAATCAAGTTAAGTGTGTGTATGTGTGTTGGGCGAGGGGGGGGGGGGGAATAGTAAGGAACGTCAGAGCTAATGAAATCCGAAGTATCTAGCGATTTGCATATTTATTCAGCTGCAAGTGAACTGTATGCATGCTGATTACTCTCCAGCTAAATTTACCTGGCTTGGAGCCTATTTCGCACAGGGCGTCTCACCTCCACTTCTCCTTACAAGCCTTGGCTGCAGGCATCCACGTGACCTAGACTCCAGTCAAAAGAGTAGAGCCACTAAATAGCTTTTCTTCTGTAGTTTTCTTTTTTTTTTTCAAATTAGAACGGAAGAAATCGTTATCTTGTTAATTTTGAGAATAAGCTATTTTAAATTGACGCATTAATCATGGAAATTCGGCTGTCAGAAACTCATTAAGTGCATCGAGTTTAAGCCAGGAAGTGAAAGAATTTTTGCAGATACAGCTGTTTTGATAACTAAAACAGTAAGTGAAAGTAAGAAACAAATTAGCGCAGAGTGTGCACTTGAAGATTTCCACCTGACCTCCAAAAATATTCGACTACTGGTCGGGAATACAGAAATAGGGGTATCAAATATTGTTTTCATGGTAGGTGAGGTGTACCCCTCATGAGTTAGAATTTTCAAGCATGAAATGTGTCTCAAATAGGCTTATGAATATGTCGGAAATAAAAACCAAATACATGCTCATAATGCATAGTTGCATTTAGCCTCTCATTTTACGCAAAAGTTACGACTAAGCAGTCATTACCGCATGTGACAAAATTACATGTAACATGCCACAGCATTGTCGTGTGAAACAGAATATATATTCGGTAAAACTACTGAGTTGATAGGCGCTGAGGATATATATTTTCCAGGTCAATATCAACTTAGTTTGAACAGCGTATTCTTAATACTATTCTGAGTACTATGTTGACAGTTCCAGCACTTGGATTTCTCCAGCTTCTCGAAATGCCAATGATACGTGCCACTGCGTCCAGAAATGTCGGCCCCCATGAACAGAGTGAGTCAATTGTATAATTTATGAATGTGTTTAAACGATACAAAGACAGACATATGACGACGGCTCTGAAAGTGTGAGCACAATTTCTTGATCATTATGTCTTTTCTGATTTCCAACACTTTTGTCATTTGTTTTTTCCTGAATTTTGAACACCTTTGTAATTTCTGACACATTTGAATAGGTTTGTGGCATCTGCAAATAAAGGAACCTGAATCTTGGTTTGAACAGAAAAGCAGATGCCGTTTACACAAAAATTCATTCCTAGTTCGCTGGTAAAAATACCGTATCAGTTATCCATCAAATTGACCCTATCCCTCTCCTCCCCTGCCACAGTGGAACATCTTTTACGGCGGTAGGTCATGGGGAATAGGTTGTACAATTAAACTACTGAATTTGCAATACAAAATCAAATGTTTCCTGGTGGGACACTTTTGCCTCTGTATGAGATAACTGGTTCGGTAATATGATTGCATTTACATAAGATACACTATCGAAAGGCAGGGGGCTCAGGTAGTATAGCATATCAGAGATCATAGCCATGTTTCAAAGATGCCCAGATCGAATTTCACAGCTGCAAATTAATTTATGTTGCTTCTGCTGCTCAGATCTAATAGTTGCCAGGGTCCCAAAATACACTGCCTTCAGGATACAAGCCAATGTTGTGTATTCGACGCTGATTTGACCTTTCTATGTCACTCTAACTCAAAAGTAACAACGCTTAAGAAATTATGTTCAACTTGATATCCATACGCACCAAGGCATCAGCCAAAATGTCAGATTTACTGCCGATACAATGCAAATTTTATGTATGACCCTGAAATGAGGTTAAGGTCAATCTTGTGCCATGTCATCTAAGCACTATACAAGACAAGACACAAGAAGCATATTTAAGGAGAAGCTTTTTCCATTGTAAATTTACCCCCGATTTAATAATGCTCACCCCTGTACTCTACAAACATGGGCAAGGTTGCCGGTATCTGATCTTACCTAAGCTCTTTGTTACAGGGTTCCACAAATTTAATGTAGTCAAAGTAGCTGTCTTTATTCTTAAGTTATCGCGATGAGAATGAATATACAATAAAACTGACAAAAAGTGACCTTTGTGACCAACAAAGTTGACCATGTGACCTTAAATCAGGGTATGCGATCCCCTCTAAGCTCACCATCAGAGGGTCCCAAAGATTACATTTTGCTAACTTGCCATCTAATTCAAGCCTTTTATAAACACACTCCACAGAAATGATTTGGTGGAGGTAGGTTTCTGCATTTTCAACTGCCATGATGAAAACTGCATTTGGGACGTAAGCAAATATGCCTTGATTGGACCTTTCTAGGTCACTCAATGTCTAAATGAATTACTAAGAAGAAACTCAGTATGTGCGTTCCAATTCATATATGTGCATGCAGTTCATCAGTGCCACGATATAAACCAAAATAGTGAACCTAGTTTGATGTATATGACCATGAAATGAGGTCAAAATCACTGATGTAATAATCCTCGTTGTAGATGCTCTTTCCACTATACAGTTATCATGCTGACCCTGGAATTTTTAAAATTGACCCCTGTGACCTCAAAACACGACGAAGGTCACTGATCTGTAATCCCATCACAGCTCTTTATAGGAGGATTCCACAAACCAAATTTGGTTCAGGTAGCTCTTTTTATCTGAAATTACCATTTGCATAAGCCAAAAACCGACTGTAGACTCTTTTGACCAACAGAGTTGACCCCTATCATTTTGACACAGCGTCAAGATTACTGAAAATGCAATTCCGTGCTAGCTATTTACAGAAGGATTGCACACACCAAATTTGGTCAAGACAGCTCTGTTTATTCTTACGTTATCGCAATGAGAAGAAATAGACCGTACAAGTAGGCGCCTATGAATTTAAAACTGGATCAAGGTCAGTGGTGCTTTTAAATCCCATTCGAACTGTAGACAAGGGAGTTTCTCATACCAAACTTGGTGGAGGTATCTCTTTGCATTCTAATTCGCAACAAAACATAGTTTAACCACTTTATCTCTTGTAGTTTGAATAGCAGTGTGTTAAAAAGGCTTAAAACCGATACACGGACACTAAGGCGGACCACAAGTGGTCCGTATTAACTTAATTTTGGCTATCTGATAGCAGTATATTGAAGCTAGCATCAAACATTTCGGTACATGTGTGTGTTGTTCTAGCAAGTTCACAGTTTTGCACTGTGATTTTCACTAGGTGTGAGTGTTGCAATATAAGCAAACTGCGCTTGGTAATCAGGTTTAATAAATGCGTCTTATAGATCAACTTCCAAGACACCGCAGAAGTAAGGTACCTATGGAACATCGCTTCTCAAAGCCACTGTCATACTTGCGTAACATCAAGTACTGTTGTATGCTGTTATTTTCCGGCATAATATAACAGAATAAATTAAATTTGTACAACCAGACGAATGGATATCTTTTGATAGTATCAAAACCCAAAGCTGATGAGTGTCGTCTGTGCTCGTATATTCTGACATGCTGGTCAGGTATCTCACAATGTCTTTAAACGGGCAACGTTTCTAATAATTACCAGACCTCCACACATTGACCTTGCCATACAGCTTCGCTGAAATTTGGTTTTGATGAAATGATATCAAAATTTACTTCTTGAAGAAGACCTTTTTTCTATAGGTAGTTGTCAACGGATTTAATTGAATATGTACATAAATGTTCAGTGTTCATTTGTTGGTGATGATTAATGAATGATCATGTGAAAAATAAAGTGATCAGGGTCCTGCAGATATCAATACCCTTTGTCAACAGCTTTAGACTTATCTTTTATCGGTAGTCGAATGAAAAAGACTGTTATGCATATATAATTTTAATACCGCGGACGTCCATTTCTATGCTGACCATGTCACTAGTGGTAACATTAACTGACAATTCGGATTAAGCAATTTGTTTTGTTCTTATTAGCATCGGGAATGTTGCCAATTGCAGTAAACTTGTCTATACCACACAGACACAGCACCAATAAGTTTTGTCTAGTGAACCATTCTTACAAATACGTTTTGGTAACAGGGTAAGATGGCCTGGTTCCATGCTTTTATCAAATGAAGCCACATCAATCAAACTGATGCATGTACAATGTCATGAGTCGGCAGCAGACAAAGAAAAGAGAAACCAGAGGTTCAAGGACTTTCATCGAAATTTTTCATACATTTGCTGTCAGTTACTAGTGTTCCAAAGCCCTTCCCACTTGTTGATAATCTTCACCAAGGTTAAAAACCCTTTATGTTGAATAATACATTTTCATTACAACATTTTTGTTAATTGTTTGACAAGTTCTCCTCAAGAAGCGACCATTATTACTAATATGCATGGAAAATATTATAAAAACAATATTTCAAATCATATTAGAGGCTTGAGGCAAATTTAGCACACAGGTACGTGTTCTGACATTTTCCAGCCGATACGACTATTCTTATATTTATATTTATTAAGTTTATGGTTGTTATGTTCATATTCATCAGTCAGAATATACCAACTGGAACACAACTGTATTTTGATACCCATTTTTAAGGTCTGCCATTCTAAAAAGTATCGTCCTTCAACAGGATTTAATATTCATTGCAATCGCATGTTGTACCGAATAGAAGATGTTGGTGGTAAAAACACAGGGTGATTTCAGTGATTTTTATATTCCTATAAAATCTATGAGCCATTTTCTTGCTATATGTAACCACAAACACTTTAAGTGGTTCATGCTTTATAAGCAGGTACCAGTCAGTCGAGCATCAAAATTCTCCAACGTAAGAGATAAAAGATACAAGATAGTGGGATCAGTCCTCTCTCTCTCTCTCTCTCTCTCTCTCTCTCTCTCTCTCTCTCTCTCTCTCTCTCTCTCTCTCTCTCTCTCTCCCTCTCTAACTATCAAGTAAGTACAGAAAGATGTCTTGTTTTTATAGCATATTTATCACTTTACTGAAATATTCTAATTTAGTATCACGTCGCTCAATACAAGTGGTATATTTATTTAATAGGTACAGTTATAGCAGTCTTGACCGTAGTGGATACCACCAGTCAACTTGGGTCTGGGTTTCTCGTGAATAATATATATGCAGCCACGCTTTACATTCATCACGGGTTCATCTACTTTATAGCTGCAGGGACTGATATTCTGGGATCATTAATATTGCTGTGAGTATACATATTTTATCAAATAAGGAAAAATTATGTCTAAAATATCGGAGGACAACATTCATGCACTCATGCTCCATAAAATTTAGGGGCTGTCAGATGGCTTATGGCTAAGAATCTACATCTGAAGGGAATCTCACTGGTTTCAGTTGAGATTGTGACTTCCTTTCCAAACAGATATACATAAACCTTATCATCATTTTTGTCAGTGAATAAATATGAAATGCAGTATAAAGGAAATTATCTCTCTCCTGACTTAACACAGGTTCCAAGCAAGGTTAGCGGTAGTTTATATCGATTTAATGCAAGCAACTCTAAACTTTGTGTAAAATGTCAGGTGCGATTGGTAGGGCTATATATATGTACTGAGTCATTGATGCAAAACCTCAAATCCGCGTGATATCTATATACTAAATGTCCAACTTTTAGCCAGAAACTTCAGAATTTGATTAAATTAGTTTCATTTTTGAATATCTCTGTGTCATATTTTTTCAATTGAATTCAATGAGTGAAAGTTGTCAAAATCAGTGCTTACTCAAGCATAGCGTTCAGAAACATATGACCATATTCACAGGTTTCCACCTAGCAATGAGAGTAAAGTTACACACAGCAAAAAGCAGAGATTCGATGGTTACCAAAAGACGTCCAAGTTCATCTTCCAATACCAAAGAAGAAATAGATTTCACTCTGGACCTGAGACATCCAGTCACCCATAAGAGTCTGCCGGTGGTTTGAAACTGGTCCACTCAATCTTTGAAACAGATTCTTGATTTAATCCAGACTTTATTTTTTTCCGAAACATGTAGCCCGAGCCAGTTAAAAGCCAGAATCTATCATTTGCGTCAAAGATGTAATTAGACATGGTAGTCCTACATTGCTTTCGTGATATATTTGAATCTGGAAAATTATAATGCTCTACCTCCACTTGACAC
>OZ026615.1:76165708-76285708 GCA_964020975.1 Hermodice carunculata | reverse complement strand
GCACGCAATCAGTTGTGGCAGAAACCTTGGGTTTTATATGCGACTCGAGTTTTGTTTGAAAAGACAGATTTTTGTCCATAAACCTTGGGGTTTGGCAATTAAATACTGACGTGTGAAAATTTTACTGGGAGCAGACGGACAAATGCAAGAGTTTTGTTCAGAAAGTCCCCTGTTTTGTGCAAAAAAAACGCTTTTATTGAAGTTCATTGCTTTGCAAATATAGGAATATAATTAAATTAGAAAACAAAACTTGTTTTACAAACAAGCCTGGTTTTGTAAACAAAACTGAGGGTTTGTCATAAGACTCAGTCTTCCATAAAAATCTTGGCCTTTGATACAAAACACAAGGTATTTGTTAAATCACCTGAAAGGAAGAAGCAAATCTGTTTGAAAGCTATACATGGATACGTTTTATTAATTCATAATATCTGAGGTTGTGTAATGAAACCAAAGCGTTTGTGCAGAAACGGATTGTGACCAAAGTCTGTATTTTAAAACAGACCCAGCGTTTCATAACGTCACGGAATCCAGGGTTTCGTATTATAATAAAAACAATGCGTTTTGCACTATTATTCCAAAATGCACAAAACCACACATTTTGCGCTGAAACCTGCGGAATATAGGACAAACCGTGGTTTTTATTATTATTCATTGCCGTCGTCTCAGGAACATGTTTCAGGATCTAGATCAAAGCCATATCCTAGTATTTTGTGCATGAACATGGGGTTTTTTTAACCGATACCCAATATTTTGCGTTACAAAGCTCAGGGGGTCATTGTTCCTTTTTTGCATGTTCATGTGCCTGAGCCATCTGCGGCATAGCATTACATGTTGAAGTATGCTTTTCAATGATACTAATTTTCCACAGTGCATAAGAATTTTATTGGTTTTAGAGGTGAATCTGTGTTGGATATTATATAAATTTATGATAAACGTACATTATGATTGGCTAAAACTTTCAATCTTATTGGTCCAAGTGTCCATAGCAAACATTTACTATTTCGCTATGGTCAACGGCAACAGTACATACCACGCAGTTCATAACAGTAACGCAAGGTGATGACTGCCCTTGGCAAACATAAAAACAATGAAAGGAAAATGTATGACAAGATCATTCTGATATCCCTGACATATGGGCTGCAAAGACATTTTGAAAGTACACGCAAAGTGAAAATAAATGAAGACCCAGACTTTCAAGGATTCCGGAATGGATACAAGGCAATTTTGGTCGAGTGCAAAGAAAAAGGCTATGGAAGTGTAAATCATAAACCTCCAATTTCAAAGGACGATTTTTAAAAACTATACACTCACAGCGGTGTTTTTTGATACGGACTGTCCAACAAGACTACAGAGAAATGTATGTTCTAAATCATGCTGTACATTTGCCACAGAGGCTGAGACAATTTTAGGAAAAGGCCTATGACAAAATAAAACTTTCGAAGTGGGGCAGAAACCGGCAGGAAAAAAATGTACCAAAACCATTGATGAATATGACAAAAATCATGCATTGGAGACCCGTCCAGACGACAGCGTCGGTGAGGGGTGCATGTTCGAATTGAAAAGTAACTGTTTGTGCCGCCAGTTTTGAAAAATACATACAAAAGCTTAGCCTGCCCTTCCCGATGTATGGCAGCGATCACGTAAAAACATAGATGCCAGCAGTGTTTACTGGTATGGCAGATTTGCGGTGGGCCTAAAACATTGGCAAAAAAAGATGAAGACAATTGCTACTTCAGCCGGATTGTCTACCTTGTACAAAAATCACAGTATCCGTGCCTCTTGCACCACAACACTGGACAATGCAGGCGTACGGGCGACACATTATCAGAATCAGTGGGCATAACATTCTGAAATCTCTATTCCATCATAGTTCCAGAATTCCAGAAGAGAGAGAGAGAGAGAAAAAGTTTTATCAGATACTTTGATCACCCCTAACGTATACCGTCAATGACTCGTTACAGTCCTGAACTGTCACTTTTTCCTTTGGCCATGGTACCAGTACACACGACGGAAAGAAGTTACAAAACCATGTCAACACATACCAAGACATTCATAATATTGCTGAGGTACATGTGCCAAAAAAAACAAGGGTGCTGTGATATTAATTTTATGAAACCTGTCGGAATTAAGAGCCTCAAAAGCCTCCGATTTCGCTTACAGGGCAAAATCTTGAGTTAATTTGGGCGACAATACATCCCGGAAGCTCGACCCGTGCAGCAGACTATGCTGGTGATGCTGGATGACAGGCCAGAACGTCCACGTGCTTCTGAGGAAAACATCACGGGGACTAGTTATTGTTTTGAGATGTTGGACTAGTTATTGTTTTGAGATGTTGGTGGGATAAATTGATTTGACGACTCAGGGACGCAAGTTCCTCTACCAGTATCAGTCACACAGCATAGGGGTGCTGGCATAGAGAATCGATTGTCATCAATGTTGCTGAAATATATATAAACAAAAAATACACTGGGTAAGCTTTATTGCTGTGCAAATTTGTCTTTAATGAAACATATTTTTAAAAAATCAGGAACTTTTTATCTTATTTTGTCTGCATGTTTATATTTTATTAACATTGAACATAAATCTATAAATAGATAAAAAAAAAACAGGTTGGCTACTCTTGAGATGGAGATATAGACTTGGGCCAGAAACATGGTGCAGGCAGTAAAACTACAGCCCTACCATTCGTCAGTAAAATGGAACTGAACTTATTTGTCAATCGATGTAAGGAAATTAATATACATAGTTTTGCTAAACCTATTAATTTTAAATCCAGAATTACATGTATGTACATGGAAGTACACTTCATTCTGTAATATCATAAATCTGTTTAAGGCACATGTAATGTTACACTTCTAATGTCAGGTTCTGTAAGTCCCCCCCCCCGAATTTCATATGCATTAATATTTTAGAAGTTTTCCGGGAAAAGATGAAATAAGGAAAACTGTTATTAATATTAGTGAAATATCTCGCAGTAAGGCCTGTGTTAAACCAGTAATACGATGGAGGTATCAAATTAACAGAGACATCCCAGGAATGTGATTAAATAAGTTAGTATACAGCCCAACTGTTACAAACCTTGAAAACGCTGACAGCTCAAAAGTTACAATCTTAGAAAACATTGAATCATATCACAATGATTTCATTATATTCTGTACTTACAAGCTAAAGGAAAGTTTCTACATTTTTTGTCTGAGAACTTCCATGGGGAGCAAATATATATATATATATATATATATGCATACATACATTATGCACCTTTCGTGGCAGGAAATGGGCATATCCAGTTCACATATTCTCAGATACATGTATTTAGAGTTACAGAGACCACTGTTTATCTCTGTTGGCTAGTAACTTTAAAAAAAACCACCTCAACTTAGGAATTATGGGTAGTTCTGGGCCAAGCTCTATTCGTTTGAGTTTTTGGTAGACCCCCCGCGCCGTATTTAATTACTAAATTTACAATCATGACTGAAGAAAGAAAATGCGACAAGAATTAAAAACTTGGCAAGTGGTAGGGCCAAAATTGCCCAATAGTTGAGAAGTGCAGGAGAAGATGGGGCGGAGGGGGATCGGGGAATGTGGAAAACCGTACGGATAAGATTTGTAATGATTATGTCATAAACTCAGGCAAAATATAAGCACGTCTTAGTAATCCGAGAGCCAAAGAAAACTGGAATGAGCTTCAGATTCAAAATTTCCAGTTAACCCACGCTATTCTAAAAGCCAATCATTGACGGTGGCATATGCGCCCGGAGACTAGTACTGTGGGGTTGTCAAAACCTGTCCGCCTATGCACTTCTAGTTCTCAGGATGGTCAATTAAGCACAACCAGCTGAAAAATTTAATGTTGAACTCCAAGTGCTTAAAGGTCGCTATTTGTGAAATAGCTTTGTATTTATGCACCTTTCATTCCAAGAAATGGGCATGCCAAGTTTATACACTTTCAGATACATATTCAGAGTTACAGAGGCTTGTGTTTAGCTCTGTTGCCAAGTAACTGAAGAAAAAAAAAGAAACGAACTAGTCAACCCAGGCATTTTGTTTGGTTCCGGGCTTGGAGCTTATCTTTAGAGACTTTGGTAAACTCCCCCCCCCCCCCCCCGTTTCCCAAACAGACCCAGTTTAGTGTCCGTGGTGATAATTCAATGTCAAAATGTAAAATACTATAGCAAAAAGTAACTTTGTATTATTTTTGAATAATATTTGATGCTGACGGCTCCAGGCCATTGAACTGAAGACTCCAGGATCCATCTGAGCTAGACTCGTCAGGCCCGACCAAAATAATTACGGGTCCTTGCTAGGCACTTGCTGTGTGATGCACCCAACTCTTGGTTGCTCTTGGACATCGTCAGGGGTAATCATTTGCTAAATGGTATTTATTTACATAAACAAGTAATTTATTTTGGTTACAATAAGTGAAACACGCTTCTGAGTGACGACTCCAGGACGGTAAACGTTACATTGCAGCAAAACTACAACGATGCCGGTGCTGCTGCAACTACATGTACTACCAGGCCTGGCTATATGTCTATGCTTTACCATACTACCCTGACCCAGCCCTTCATGATAATGGGCCTATCAGCAGTTTTGTGGCTGCAGATGACACAAAACAAGAACCTATTATTGGTAATGGATGACATTCATGCACTGGATATTGCAGATAAAATGGTACAATTATCTTGCAGTCAGGTAGCTCATTTGTTTGAAGGAATACCTGACACTGAAAATGTCCATCCTAGCATACATGATAATGACATTTTCCAAGCCAACAGTCCTCGCCACAGTGATGTTATCTCTTGGGGTTTAAGTTGTCAAGGTCAGAGTAGCCCTATTGCAAGTAGTGCTACATTTAGTAGGCCTACGCCTTAGTTGCCAACATTGAGAGAGAAAAAAGTGGTAGATTTGGTGAGGAAGGACCACAGGATGCGCCGAAGGCGCATCCACTCACTAGGAGGGTCCGGGGCCATGCCCTCGGAAAATTTTGAAAATCTAGGTACTCTCTGGTGCATTTTGGTGCATTGGGGGGGGGGGGGGATATGGATGTATTTTTTATGCTCCAAATTTGAGGTCTCAAAGCTATTTTTTTCCTATCTATGAACATATAAGTCACAGATAATTATTGTAAATAGTAGATATGACATGTTACTTGCTATATTAAACATTTCATAAATGAGAGAAAAAAATCCCATGTTTCAAATCAAAAGAAAATTATTTCAGCAAAAAAATTAAAAGGTTATGAATCTACGCCCGGAGGGCACTACTGAGCCTCAGCTGCCTGGGGTTGTGTATTTCCATTACTTTCCACTGTTATTTGGAGCTTAATAACTTTCAAAATGAAATGTGTGCAAAACCTCTAAATTTCTCATGGTAAAACTTTCTATAGAGGTAAAATAGGGCTAGAGTTGTGTATTCCCATTGGGTTCTATGTTAAAGTAACCCTTGCTAGTGCTGGTTACCCTTGCAGCTATGATGGTAGAATTTAGAAGATAAATAATACTCTTCTAAATTCTACCATCATTACTGCAAGGGTAACCAGTATCATTTAGGGTTACTTTAACATAGAACCCAATGAGAAAATATACACCTCTAGCCCTTCTAAATGTTTGTGTATTTGGTTGTTTATTCAACTGAATGCAGTCACACACTGTTGCCAATAGGAAAGGTCACAATTGGCAAGTGTGTATATTCAGTTGAATACAAAATCAAGTACACAAAAAATCTGGAGGGCTAGAGTTGTGTGTTCCCATTGGATTCTATGTTAAAGTAACCCTTAATAAAACTAGTTATCCTTGCATCTATGATCATAGAATTTACAAGACTATTTTACCTCTATGGAAAGATTTACCGTGTGAAATTTAGAGTCTCTACATACATTTTAATCTTTCCATAGATTTAAATGTATGTAAATCTTTCCATAGATGGTAAATCTTTCCATAGAGGTAAAATACTCTTATAAAGTCATTTCATTTGAAGTTATTAAGCTGCTGACTACAATGGAAAGTAATGGGAATACACAACCCTAGCCCTCCAGACTCAGTGGTGTCCTCTGGGGAGTAGATTTATAACTTTTTAATCTTGATCTTTTCTATTGTGACCTCTCCTGCTTACCTACATTGTAATCTCCCTAATACTAAATTACATAAAAAAGAAAAGACAACTTTTTTACAACCAAGTAATTTACTGTAGCACCACATATATTTATGTACATAATTGTGCACATGATGGTGTTCATCACAAATTATATCACGCCATACGGACAATGCCTTGTCCAAATATAATATAGATCTATACATGGACAATGCCTTGTCCAAATATAATGTAGATCTATATATGACTATAAAAATGACCCTTGGATCTTTCATGTCTGTTAAAGGTTTCAAAATAGGGCCTTTCAAATTATAAGCCAACAAAATTCATGAGCACTCCAAACTTAGTGTACACAATTATAAAGCAAAGATAAGAGAAAACTCCTGGGACACCTTTGAAGACATTTAGATCTATATTACTTGCATAGGAAAAAATGCAGATTTAGATAAATCTTTTGAAGTTCTTTTCACATTTGTATTAGCATGTAAGATTTATTACCTGATGACAGTCTCAGATGGCTAGCCCATTCAAGTGGAGTAGCCATCTCGGTCTGTCATCAGGTAAAAGATTTGAGATCGCTCTGGTGGCCCTTGTATGTTTGTCCGTTGCTATGTGACGGCGAATATCATTTACACCACCGTGTGCAATCTTGAAGTCTGTGTTACAGTGATGACAGAATGCATAACATGCCCCCTGTCTCGACTCTTGTATGCATCCGAATTGAGTAATCCATGCTTGACTGAGGCCATTATTGTAGTGTTTTTTCGCTATTTTCTTAACTGGTGAAGACATTGTCTCTAAATCGAGCGCCATCAAAATGGCGGGGCAATGTCAAGGCTAAGAACGACGCATGTGATAAATAACGTGCAACTTGATTGGCCGATATTAACTTCAATCAGCCAATCAAATTGACTTATGTATGCATATGTTCGAGGTCACCAAAAAGGTTAAAGCTTGATGTGAACAGGTGAATGACATGAATGATCCGACAACTTGTCTTAAAAGTACCCGTAACAAACGTTAGGCTGCATATTCGCATGTTTATCTTTTTTTAATAACTAACATTTACTTTTGACTGACAAACATAAAAGCGGTATAAGCGCAAGTTCATTTCACAGCGGGCGGTAGGCGGCAGACCGGCTTCAAAAGCGGCAAACTACCGCCTGAAGCGGTATTGTTGGCAACTATGCTACCATAGCCATGTAACAAATTTCATTTCCATTTAACTATATGGAGACATAATGTTCAACCGACACTTAACAACTGCTCTGTAAATTTCAATTTTACTGATGTTGTAGGGGCCTAGGCTGACAAGGTTAAGTTACAGAACAGTAGTTTCACTGTGATATAATTGGGTTATCTATTGTTTCACGTTATGTTAACAATGGTTGATAAAGCTAGTGCGCCTAAAGCCTTCAGATTACATGTAATGCCGAAACCTAAACCCTAAATATGTTTCATATAACATATCTTTTGTTTGATGAGCAAATTTTTAAGTTTAATGATGCTTCTCATAGGTCCAGTAGGCCTAAGCCATTTAATCAAACACTGTGACAGTGAGAATGGCCACAAAGACCCAGGACCTGTTGTTATTGATGTTGGACTATTAAAATATTGTGATACAGGTCTGAAAGATTCACTCTGTGAGCATTTAATCTCATTTCCCATGTTAATTTGATGCCATGAAAGTATTTATCTTGGTTTCAGTTTAGTTTTGCTGCTTATTTCACATGGACCTGGAAGCAAGTCTACAGTGCCCCTCTTTATGACATTATATAATAATCCTCATTTGGATCTAAATGTGACGCATTGTGTTACTGTAAAACTGCCATGCAACTAAAACCTAACTAAAATTCGGAGGGTAGTTGTTGCAACAGCAACCCTGCCCTATGTGTAACCCAAGATATCTTGTAATTCGGATGGTTATAATGGTGGCACTCATAAAAATGTATAATTAGTGTTTGTTATATTATAAAACAAATATGGTATGTGGTGACATGTACTAATAATGCAGATCATAAGTCCTCGGGGAGCAATAGCACACTCGGCTCTCAGCTTCCTGTGCTATTGCTCCCCTGGGACTGCTAATCTGCAACAGTACATGGCACCACATGCCATATTCATATAATAGCAAGTGTTGCAATGTGCTTTTGCTCTCCAAGGACTACTGATCTGCAACAGCACATAGCACCACATGCCACATTTATTCTATAATATACCTTTCACTTTATCTGCAATGAATAACATGAAAGCACAAAATTGACATTTAAGAGACCGAGATTTTAATAGAATAACAAAATACCAACAAGTCGTTCATATGACCCCATAGATGAATATCATGCAGACAGCTCTGATACAGCTGTAGGCATACCTTTAGGTCTATCATAGCGTATATTGTATCCTCCGTCCTGTCAGCATATCGATCTGAAACGCGTCATAAACAGGAAGAGAATAAAATCTTTTCCACAACACTGTGCCGGTAATGTCTAATTTTATTCTTTGTGTTCTCTGGCATGCTGGGCCTCCTTGTGAAATATATGTGAACTTGCCTTCCTGTATTAATCATGTTCAACTGCAAAATAGTACACACTTGACAGAGGCATTTCAGCCAATCACAAGTAACGCTTTCCCTTATTGTAACATATCCAAATTAAACTAAATTCTAATGTTAATGTGAATCAATCAATAATATAGAATTCACATAGCACACAGCTGATACAGGTATATTAAATAGACGCTATTTTTAAAGGTACCTAAGCAGACTTATTGAAAAAATACCAAAAATACAGTTGTTGAAAAGATACATGATATTGAAACTTGTCACAGAAATTAAAAGGCTCTTGTCCATGTTTATGCTGAGTGAAAAGAACATATTTTATGACAAATTGTTAGCAGGGTGCGTAATATTAATTAGAAACCATTTTGGAATGACAAATTAACTG
The DNA here is from genome assembly GCA_964020975.1 of Hermodice carunculata. Taxonomy (NCBI): domain Eukaryota; kingdom Metazoa; phylum Annelida; class Polychaeta; order Eunicida; family Amphinomidae; genus Hermodice; species Hermodice carunculata. The sequence continues at coordinate 76,276,676 of OZ026615.1, read as the reverse complement.
CACTTTGACGCAATTTACATAACAAGTGAACAATGTTTGTTCATTTTCTTTCTTCTTGATATAGGCATATACCTAGAGGACTAATTCTTTATGTTCACTGTAGATTTATAAGAATTTCGATAAGAAAGGAAAAAGCGCTTGTAAAGCACACGCAGTCTGTCCTCCTGAAAAACTACCGCATGCCTTTGGGTTTGGCCAGTTCCAAATGAAGCAGATGGTGATGTGAACGTGTGTGATCCATATTGACGTCTGTTTGTAATAATTCTACATAATTAGATAGGCCAAGACTTTTCTTCTTTTCTTGAAAAGAAACTTTCAGCAATAAATCCTGGAACTTTGCATAATATCAAAGATTCGCCACAAGAAAAACTTATCGACTATCTCAAAATATAGTGAAGTTACTCAATCTGATTGGCATATGCTTCAAACATCGTCTCTAGGTCGTCACAGCAGAGCAAATATATCAGCACGCCATACATGCCATTGGAACTGGTTGTGCTAAGAATACTATTTTCATCAACACAATACACTGATTCCAGGTTCGCCACGAGGGTTTCCCTATTTAGTCCCAGGGAGCCAGATTTAGAGGCACTATTTTTTTTTTTTTTTTTGCTTTCATTGATTGTAATCAGAGAATGATTTGATTGTCTATCTTCTTCCTATTAAACTAAGCCTTTTAACACTTTGATTGTTATAAGATTGTGACATAGATCTTTTTCTTACAATTGCTTGACCATCGGCACCAGTTACACCATCCACAGACTATCTGTGAACTCAGTTTTCCTCTGACCAGCTGTATTTAGACTGGTTTGTTTTATTAATGCCTTATGTTTGAAGAGGGAACGCCTGTAATAATTGTATATTCGAAAAAGTCGAGCAACATGGACATTTCTTGTGCAAATCATGCAAAACCGTGGGTCAATTGCTTCACAATGGTATGCAGAGTAAAACCTTTACGGGGACTTTTGACAATTGTGGTAACACTATAAAATGAACTGTTCAATGAACTTAGGATTCCCCATTAGTTTCCGCAAAAATAGCATGCTGAATTCCACCCTTTGTCGACTTTGGTTTGGTTAAATCGTTTTTTATTCCCATGACAAAAAATGACTGACAGGCTTACAAGCCTATACGAGGGCCTCTCATGCATATATGACAATACAATCGATGAGATTTCGAAACACCATTACACAGATAGGTTGGGCACACAGGATCACAAATGATGAATAAAGGTTAAAGGAGTTGGTATGAAACTTTCCTACACGAACACCATAATGCCTAATTAACTGGTTTACTAGTCATGTTACAAGTACCACCTGAAATTTAAATTTTCCAGTATCCTTAATATAATTATGAACTGCTTTAATAATTTCTATGATTTTTAATCTTTGTATTTCTTTCAGTACAAAATAATAGAGTACGGAGATTGTGACTTCCAAAAAGTATCATTTTTTAATGTAGTTCGTTTCTCAACACAGTGAATTTGTTACATTGAAAAACAAATGGTAGCCTTTTTCAGTGCTGGCTCCACATAAGCAAGCTGGTGATTCGATAACACCAATTTTGAAGAAATCACTGTTCAGCTGGCTGTCGCATCGTTAGCAAAATACGTTTCTCTAATTTAACTATTTCGACAATATCATTTACATACAAGAGGAACAACAAGGGCCTCAGAACTGATCCTTGTGGGACGCCTGCTCTGATCTTACCCCAAGTCGATGCCTGGCCCTGAACGGCCACTCTTTGGGTCCATGCATTAAGATGGTCCTCCATCCACTGCAGTAGAGATCATCTAATTCCTGCATTCCGTAGTTTGTGAATAAAACCTGGATGAAATACGTTATCGAAGGCTTTGGTGATATCATAAAATACCCCCCTCATTTCTCTCTAGTGGTCAACAGCTTTTAAAAATCCATGGTAAAGGTAGACTAACTCATTAACAGTTCCATCAACGTTATAATATCAAAGGAATGCGCTAGTGATGACCTAAAACACAAAATTTTGTCTTTTGAAAGACTAGATACATTGCATGACAGATGTCCACATCAGTGAACAAACCATCAGTGGGGCCTGGGTTTGGATGTACATCCCCAGACAGTAACAGCAGTAAATAATGTAATGTGGCAAACCTATCCACGTTTTTGACAAATCTATGGAATTATAAAAGACAAATTACTTGTCGAACCGTTAGACCACCAAGTAGGCCTACCTCTGCACTATTTGTACCTTCCGTTATATGTAAAATACTGATTGAACACATCACCATAAGGTATACTGTAAAGTACATCAAACATGGTGTCGGTATTTGCGCACACAAAATTAAATTTTGCTGTGTGCCAAGATAGAAAAAGGTTTTGAAACCATTTTATACTGAACAGACAAACATTCTTGTATTCTGATTTATAAAAATGACAATAGATGGAAAATGTTTTACAAATGATCTAATACTTAATCTCGCTATACAAGAGTATATACGTAAATATAGTTCAAGTTTACGTGATGGTGAAAAAAAGCATTCCTATGGTTCAAATAGAAACCCATAGTTTTCACCTACAAGGCAATAAGTACGGCACACAGCAGCACCAGTTCATGCACACATGATGTACACTATAAGGTGGAATCAAAGCACCCGAAGAACGAATTTCAGAGCGGTATTTTTACTCTTTGAGAGACATTCTATACTACATCGTACACTTGTTGTGAGAAAGTATATAAAGATAAGATTCAAGTTATAGATATAATCGTTGCCGGATTTCTCTTTGAACAAAGGGTAATTTATCAACTGTAGTGAGTTCATGATACATAAATACATAATATATATGGCACCACTCTTCATCCTTTTAGAATTAGTCATAGGAAATAGAAATATGTTATGCAAGGAGTACATATATGAAACACTTAAAATAAAACATAAAAAAAAAATGAGGTATTAGGGTACAATAACTGATCGGTCCTCAGTTGATGATCAGGAGAATCATCCCGATTCAATTACGAACATGCAAATTTAATGACGGCAATCCGTCCCTACAAGTAAATGAAGAAAAGGGAGAAAGATGCCCATGAGGGGCACTGGTGACAACATGTTTCAGCAAGACTACAGTAAACGGTCCTTAGCAGCCAGAATGATAAAGGGGACAATTGGGGCTAGTAATTATAGCATCATATGCAACACCAGCTAAATCCAACCTGGATCTGAATAATTGGATCTATATAATATTAAGGAGATAACATAAAAAGTTTGCCTAAGGTTATGCATAATTAAACGCCTATGGTGCAAATCAAATTACAACTATATGTACGTGATCCGATTAGTGCGTTCCCACTACCCACAATAAGCTGGTACAATTTTGCTCATACATGTGTGGAAAAAAAACCCACGAACCTTAATGCTTCGATAGCCGTCCTGGTAGTATTGTAGTTACTGCGGTTACATAGTTTGTTCCCATACTTACATTTTATTAGTTAAACTTCCATTCAGGCTTGCTCAATGAAACTTTTTACTAAAAAGTACCCAAGAATTAAATAACAATAGTTATAGTGTTCAAGTACCAATAACATTTTGAATATTATACTTAGTACACCAACTATTAAGGGGCCTCAACACTTTGTGACTTTCATGTAGAAATATGTAATTATTTCATTATTTTTTCATTCAAGACTATCAAAAGAATATATTTTATGAAAGAAAACATTTATCTGAATTGAAATTAACTCTTGAATTTCAGATTTCATCATTACAATTTATTCAATTTAATTATAATTAAAATTTATCAAATTTACATAAAATAAGAAATAGCATCTTCAAAAATTAACATGCAAGCTATCTTGTACTATCAAATAATAGCTAGCACCTGTGTCTATAATACCGTATCTCAGAATTTTTTAAAAGGACTTAGGTAATTTTTTATAGATTAATAAAATTTTATTGAAATTTTAAACATTTTGAATGAAATTGTTAAAGCTTTAAAATGTGAACTAGACCCTTAATGAAACATAAGATACACGGTTTTGTAGCCAGCAATATGTCCTATCTATTTTGATCAAAACCAAATGTGTATCTGGAAATGTGTTTGAGCTATTTTTTGTTTATACTCAAAATATGAAAAATTTAAGTGTTATTTAAAAACTGATTAAGATTGAAAGAGGAGTAAATAGCTACAAAAGATCTGTTGCTGATTTCACATTTATCAAAGTGTCTTTTTTATAGAATATATAGTTTTTATAGGTTGAAACGAATATTGTAGAATACACAGTTTAATATTTAACAAAAACCAGCATTTTCTAATTTTCTTAAGTGTTCTAGCCCCTTATCAGAACATATATACATATACGTGCGACTCTTAGCGCCAACAGCAAAAGTCCCGATCATAGGTAGCCAAACCACTGACAGTAAGTAAAATAAGCAAGGACAAGATGAAAAACTGAATGACCTATAATGCTTGCATGGGAGAAAAAAATCCCACCCATTTATCTAGGTTAGATTTGCATAGTAATAGGTTCGTATAGTTCATGAAAAATATTATGGAACGTTTTCTTCGTCCACAGTCTGAATTAAATGCTTCTGAAATATACAGGAATGACCATAAACTTATGGTTATAGTGTGGTCTTAATTTTTATGGATGCAAGATAGCACATGACAAGGATTCCCCTGTTATACCAACATAATGAATATCGACTTCTCTATGTATCTGAGCGAATCAATATTTCAGATACTTCTGCAATTAAATATAGGTGGATGGATACTTACAATACCATTAAAAAAGTATGGTCCACTGGCTTAAGAGATAGCATTAAATCTGCCTTGTTTCTCAGTGATCAGCTGGTAGCATCGTCCACATGAAGTGACAGGGCCGTACTAATGTGCTAGACATATCTCCCTTTTAGTGTAGTAGCCTGTGTATCCCAATAGGGATCCCATGTGATTGAGATGTTAAAGGCTATTCAATAAATGAGTTTTGTTCCATGGTACTCTACAAAATAGAAAATTGATGTTACCATTTTTTCAGTGGGCCGAAAGAGCGAACAATTATCCATGAAGGTGAAGGTAAATTCACAATCATGACATTACAAAAGATTATAGATATTATGTTTGCATTTCTAATACACTGTAACATTACAAAATATTTTTAAAAATACGTATGATTTGAAAGTGTACAGCAAATTCATTGATATCCATACAGAATGCCTAATTTGGCACATACATTACATAACATTATAACTTTTATAAATGTTTGTAGATATTTAATGAGAAAAATTACAAAACATGAAAGCCATTTGGGAAACTGCCAAGGAAGAAAACAAGGGATAGTGAGGAGTCACTGTTTTTAGGGCCATTATCAGCTGAGGCTATACGTGTAGCCCAACAGCATGTGTAATGCATAGAAAATCCATTTGATGATGCTGACAATGCAGAATAACATGGTGCTCTCCAAGGATTAATCAAATACTGAGGTAGAGGTAGGAGGATTGGGAAGAAAATTGTAATCAAATTAAAGAACATAATTGATAACCATTGCTCACAAAGCACACACAATTTCTATTCCCATAGCATGAGTCTTTTTAGCAGTTCTTATCTGCAACTTATTTTTACATGTACTTGTATTCTACGGTACAAACTTCATTTTAATGAAATGCCAGATACTTATGTTTCTTTTCTTGATTAAATAGGATCAGGTTTATACGTGGGTAAAGGCAAAAGGATAAACCCAACAAATATAATAAGCAACTGGTATACAGTGTAAAATAAAAAATAAATATTCCAAAATTAGGACAGACCTTCATGCTTCATACTTGAAATAATAGAGTGAATATACTGTGAATTCCTTTAAAATAACATTTTAACAATCTGTTTTTATATTGTTTTGTTTGTTTCTTTATACAGGGAAAACTTTTTAGTTAAACTGGGCATCACACGTGATTGGAAATTCGGCATTTTGTTCTTCATGCTGTACATTACCTGTCAACCACCTGTAACTGCATTTGATATGTCCTTTCTGGTATTTATGTAAAGGCAATACCTGCCATTCCAGCGAATAACCAAATGTCCGACAGAGCGGTAGTTAATATGCAAATTAAGTCATTAAATCATGCCGTAGGTCAAAAGAACTGCAAAGACATTTTGAGATTGGTTTGACTTTAATTATACATGCTACAGATCTGATCCCAAATACAAATACTAAATCATAAACATATATATGTTAATCGATAGAAAAATGAAAAGTAACAAATAGTACCATACTAAAGCATATGTTTACATTGAAAACAAATGTACATGGAAGCTTATCATGAACAAAATGCATTATTGTTTAAAATACTCTATGACAGCATCCCATACATTTAAACACTTTTAAATAAATAATTTGTTAGGAGATATAAATATTGGTTCTGACACTTAGGGAACTGTAAGAGATACCATTATTTCCTTGTCTTTTAGGAACTGTCCCCAGTGACACCTGTCACTGATGAGTGACCAGATGGAAGACAAAGTGGCAGTTATGAGTCAGCAACTAAATCTGGGGCACCCAGGCTGGTGCTTGAGCATCCCATATGGTCACATTTGCCACGTATGACAAGGAATCATGTATTAGGTCATCGTCGCATATTAATGTAAGTGCTGAGCCAATGCAATGAAAACTAAAAGAGAACACAGCGCACAGCACAACATAGCCAATGCAGTATTTATCAAATGGTAGAGAGAAAAATACCCATATTCCTAAATTTTAACCCAACAGTAACAACATAGAGACCCAACAGTTAACAAAAATCAACATTCATCCTCCAATACCAACGTGAGGACACAAAGGTGCGCTTAAATTTGAACCAAGGAAGACATCTTTGGACAATTCAAACTTGTTTTGGATCAGAACCCAGGTTGTGCACAGGGCATAGTTGAATCATGTTTTCCTTTCCTTTGGGATTGTAGGAGACCATTGTAAAGTAACGACCCAGGGGATGACCACACCAGCCCCGCAGTATGCTATTAATTTCATCTCTCTCATAGCCATCACATGTATTAGAATAGTCAACAAGCTTGCTGACATGCATACTGTCAGGCTACCTTGCTGCTACGTTTCTGATTTTAAGCTTTGCATGCGCAACAGCTTGCACATGTATAGAGAAATAACACTGTCCGTTTCTAAAAAGTTTGGCATATTCTCCTACCCAGGGATTGTATTGCAGCATGTGTTCATCCACAACTTCACACAGGCCTACACATACTTTGCCACCAATTGCATGAAATTGTCCATGTATTTCTGTTACATTTAGTGCACCAGGGAAAAAGATGAATTTGGGTTTAAGTACAGCAAGTTCAATGCCAAGTTGTGACACAACTCTGCTTCCTGTAGAAATATCCACACCAAACAGGTCTCCATTAACTTTAACGTATAAATCAATGGTAAAAAAGTGCAACGTTAGCAGTAACTGTAACATGTGTGACAGGAATGTAGCTTTATGTTGTGCAGTATCCGTTCTAGACCTGGTACCAAGATGCGCAAGCAGAAAATGAGCCCCATTTTTATCAAGTCTGAACCAAGATATTTCCAATCACTATATTCGTCCAATGGATAACTTCTATCTCTTAAACATTGCACCCCTTGGTAATAATCTTTCTACAGGTTCCACTTGCTCCAGCTACTCTGCATCAACTTCCATCCTAATACCTGGTACACCTAAACTGTTTGTCAAACAATGAAAGCAATTGAATGAAACAATTGAGGAAAGGTTACGACTGCTCACCCTTGTTTCTCAATAGGACATTCCATAAGACCAGATTCAATTTCGAGCCCAAGTGTGGAATTTGCTGTAAATTCAGTAGCTTTTATTGCCCAGCTAGACATAGCATTCGCAGATTCCAGATGAAGTTACTAAGAGCGATATCCTTTGTACTTTAAAGGTAGAAATCACGGAGCATCTAACTTTCTAATTTGATCTGTTCTTCCTAAATAGAACTGAATCACTCTTATTAAACAAAGCACTCTATCGTGATCCAAATGATCCTATAACACACACACAGACAAACGCAGTGAGTGTTTGATCTGGAGCACACGATTTACCCATGGAAAAATTCGAGTTAATTTTTTTTTTAATCTGTACAATCCATCGGCCGTCCTTATTTAGAAAAGTCCCGTGCATGCATTTCATTTCTGGTCCCTGAAGCCAACATGTCCAAAAAGATTCTTGTGTATGAAAGATAGTCTAACCCAATCACTCCCATATGTTTTGGGGTTAAATACCTTGGAGCACAAAGTCCAACAGGAACCACTGAGAAATCGTATTGAGGGAATACATTCCGCCGCATTGGCCTGTAGACATAAAAAAAACTTTTAATAGTGGCATGCTCAAAGCAATATTAACACCTTTTATATCAAGAAAAAAGATATCGCAGAATGGTATGCTCTTATAGTCACATCCATGTTGTATGGCAGAAACCAGGTAACAAAAACATGTTTTAGTTTCACATGTCTTGTAGAGCATTTTAGGCTGCTTGATATGTGTTTGACGAATCTTGCTCAGGCCTGCTGGGGGAAATTAAATAATAAAAGTTGTATATATATATATATATATATATATATATATATATATATATATATATTATATATATATATATATATATATATATATATATATATATATATATATATATATATATATATATATATATATATATATGCTGACGTTGCATTTCGCATGAGGCATAGTTGAAATCATGTTTTCTGTCTGCCTGGGCATTAATTCCTCATTATCGAAACATTAAAAACATATATAGGCGTGGTACACCTAATTTCTATGACACGAAGACAAAGAACGGGTGACTTCATTATATAAGATTTGCACAGCTGAAACACACGACTTGATGATGTAAGATTTGCAAAGATGCTAGCAACTAAATTATTATCGGAGGTTTACAAACGTGGTTTATGTCTATGTTTCTTTAGAAGATTCACACTGTCTCTCTGTTTTGTGCCTCTCTCTCTCCCTCTCTCTCTCTCTCTCTCTCTCACACACACACTATTTAAATCGCTGATAGTATTCAGTATAACTCAAATCCTATATTTTAAATATATAATTAAGTATTAGAGCCAAGCCTTTTTCTGCGTCTTTATTAGTGTCATATGTTGCTGGGGTCGCAGCATGTGATCCCTGTCTTTATCTGGCAGGTATGGGAACGCAAGAAACAATAGGCGTACTGAACAGCCATGGATTGACGAAAGGAAGACACTGAAATGGAATGATCCATGTTGGCTGGTAATAAAGCTTCTTGTCAAAGTGATTTTTTTTTAGAGATACACCTATCATGTCGTTCAAATTGAGCTAGTGCTACATGTTGGCGTTCTGAACTGAGCTAAAACGTATATTGTAGTGTCATGCACGCATTCGAGAAGTCTTCCTACATTTTCATTTAAGGATTTTTTTCTTCGAGAAATTCGAGTATGTACCATTTGCAGACCTAATAGACATCATGCTGAAAATATTGAATAGCAAAAAAATGTTTAACTGACTAAAAACCGCAAACATCGCTTGGCATGATGATCCAAATTGCACAGGGTACTGACCTCAAAGACAGTTCTCTTTTCACCCAACTGCTTCTACTAACCCCGAGGCAACTGATTCCGATGCATCGATGTGTGATATTTGCCCATTACAAAGTATCGGACATGGTCCGACGTCCGTATGCTTCATTGTTCACGAAGCTTACAGTTTTGCCCGTCGCATTCTGGGAGTGTTGTGCCCAAAAGATCTGTTGACTCAGTCCCAAGAGGGTAACGTGGGTTATTTTGCATTAGCATTTGCCAAAGAATTATCGAGAGCTAACACATACACACACACACACACACACACACACAAACAAAAACAAAACAAAACAAAAACAAAAAACAAAAAAAAGCAAAACAAAACAAAACAAAAACAAACTAAAAAAATGTAATAAATGGTAAACATTTAGGCCATCTACGGATTAAATAAATGATAGGCCCATCTGTTTTTTATCGAAAACGACATTTTTAAAGAGATATACGCAAAGGAAAAATATACAGCTGATCGAGAGATATATATTTGCAATGACTCAATTAAAGTGTTTTCCTTTTGTTTTTCAAAAGAGTGCTTAGAATGTATTTACTGCTGCCCCAAAAAAAGTCAATTTGTGTGTGTTCCCTGTTTAATACACATGTCTCTCTTTAACATCGTAATTTAAATATATAATACATCAGAGCATTAGTGTATCGTGCTTCCATAAACTTTATGCCATGCCGGAACACTTAACGATCGTTATAGTGCTCGGAATATATGGGTCCTTTTTATGATGACCCAAAATAGGCAAAAAGTCTGTTTTGCAGGGAAAGCGTATTTGTTATGTATTATGAAAAACAGGCAAGTTTTGATACTTTTGGTTGATTGGTAGATCTACAAAAACAGTTTGACTGCTTAGAAGTAGACCTCCTCTTGTTGAAAGTGTAAAATTATACTGTAGTAGGGCCGTTTAAAGGGCACTAAAAAGTCAATTTACCTCCACCTATCGTCATAAATGTTGAATACACACGGGTTTGATACAAAAAGAGTTCAACAAAAAGATACAATGTTCCAAATGTTTGTTATTTTATATATGATTGATTTCACGACAGAGATTCGTGAACTAGATGGTGGTGTGAACATTACACGGAAAACATTGACTCATAAGCATATATTGATTCATTGGGAAGTAAAACAGACGATTTGCAAATGATTTTTTTTGGGGGGGGGTTTGATTTATTTTTTTTTGGTTTTTTTTTTTTTTTTTTTTTTTTTGTTTATTTTGTTTTTTTGTTTTTTTCTGTTTTTTTTTGTTTTTGTTTCTGTTTTTTTTTTTGTTTTTGTTTTTTGTTTTTTTTTCTTGCTGTTTTTTTGTTTTTTGGGGGGGTTTTCTTTGTTTTTTGTTTTGTTTTTTTTTTTTTTTTTTTTTCGTTTTTTTTTTTTTTGCTTTTTTTTTGTTTTTTTGTTTTTGTTTTTTTTTGTTTCTCAGCATAATTAATGACAACTCAAAATTGTTTTTTCCAACATCAAAATGGTAACATTTTTTTCAGAGCAGGTGAAAAAAAATTACGTGAGTTTCAATTTTAATTGGGTGATAAGAAAGTACGTTGCTTGTCTCTAGACATAAGTATTAAGGTGTAACCTTGGACGAGTATATTGCATTTGAGATTACAGTTGATACTCAGGCAGAAACTGCTGGCTGATCTCTTGGGCTCTCACATCCAATTCAAATATTATTCGAGATCATTGATTTATTTGCTGTTTGTTCAGGAAAATGAAGGAAAAGAATGTGATATAATTAACCAATAAATGTAAAACAAATAGGAAGCGAACCTATGTGCAAAACAAACAAAAGTGAACATACATGTCCGTTCAAAGCGATTTTGAGGTCGAGAAGTATTCGAAAATCTGCCTTACAGGATCCCTGAGGTGGTAAGGGGCATACTTTAGGGCGTGCGTCCTTCTGTTACATGTAGACGCTAGCATGTATCAAGCTAAGTTTGAGACTTATGTACAAAGGTATGCGTCCAGGATAAGTTGTATCTTCTTTGTCTCTGTGTGTCTATTTTTATATTGATGATTTAAGACAAGATAAATATGGAGGAGTCTGTGAAGCAAACTCATTATTTTTGTACCTGACCTACGAAGATAGGGTGGTTGGTTTGCCATCTGAACTTTTGACATGCCAAAAATGTACAACCGTAAGTTGGCATCAGTGTAAAGCCACTCATTTAAAAGTTAACACAAAATGTAAAATTATCTTTGGCGCTGACATCATATTTTGTGATCAAACGGGTCCTAAGTAAAAGGTAAACCCAAAATGTAAGGTGAGTAAACGTAGAACATAAATATCCCACAAACTTCAAAACCACAGAATGCAAAATCAACTTTAAAGGTGTTGGAGTTAACTATCACCGACCCAATGAACGGCATATGGGTCCTTCTTTAATTTCGGTATCTTTTTCGTTCCGTGTTCTTTATACAATTTTCTGAATTTTGAATCATTCATTTGGTTGTACATATCATTAAATTAATATTGCTGCAGAATAAAATACTTAATAGGATTGATATATCTGTTTATATTTTGGGTAGCACCCCTCCCCTTTATGTGAAATGTCATTGGTGTTACCTGCCCCAGAGACAATATGGCGCATTTTGCTCAACCATATAAGAGACAATACCTATGGTATCCCTCTTATTTTTTCAATGACTAATCCATACCTTAAGATTACTGTTTAGTAGCAAGCAGACAATATGAGGTGTCGATTGTGAACCATATGGATGAAAACCATTGGTCCCCGTATTACAGGCATTGGTGTTACCACTTCTTCAAAAGGTCCATAACTAATACAACAACTGGCGCCTCATGACTGATTTTCAAACTACAGGGCAGGTTTCTTGTGCCATGGTCTTTAAACTCCAATCTGGTAAGTATCATGGAGGTTTTTTTTCAATGTCATCGGTGTTTGACAACCAAGACATTAAAATTGAAGGGGTAGAATCGTGAAATTTTACGTTGATATCAAGACATCATCCAGCCCCATGTTCCTTACAGACGTGGATCCCAGGTGATCATTTACAGGGAGCAGTTCTTAATTTCACTTAAAATTGTCATTTGGTGTAACTAGTCATTAATCTTATAACAGGTTACTGGAACACAGTAATACCAATGACTGTAGGTTACACCAATGACAATAATGCATTGATTAGTTGCAATTTGAATGGACAATTAAACGTACCAAATGCCTCTCAATTCATTATTAGTACTTCAGAATATTTATTGCCATACAAATAAGGTCTGCCAGCGATAAAAAGTATAGATTTATGGGATATAATACGGTATATCGCAATATTGTAAAGTTTGGTGAGATGACGAACAAAACTTACTGGGGACCTTACCAAAAGAAAAAAAAAAGAAATGAATGAAAAAGAAAAAAAAATCAAAATGTAATATTTCAAAGGTACCTTCAGACAACTAAAAAAGTTGATTGTACCAATATTTTATGATAAATTTGAATACCCGCCGTTCACATTGGTTACAAAGTGCTAGAATGGATTATACCTTAAGATAGCCTACCTATACCAAGTTACATCCATCTTTCAGAAAATGACCAAGGTTAGCAATGCTGAAAAACAGCGGCTCTACAGGGCCAGGAGAGATGCAGATCCAGTGAGAAAGGCAGCCTACCTTGCACAAAGAAAACAAAAAATACAGATCTGATTTAGAGACAGGGAAAAAAGTCCATCCATGACCTGGACAGTGAACGAGAAAAACGGAAATTGAGAAAGTCTTGGTGAAAGAACCAGAGGGCATGCCATGTGGCAAAAAAGTATAACATAATTACTCCACTGTCTTCCCCAAATGATGACAATATATCTTTTTCAAGCTGCCAGGCGAGCAGAGGACGCAAAAAAGGTGGTTCGTGACAGAGCTAAGAGCTACAGAGACAACAAAGTGTTACAAGCGAAACTAGACCATGAGACAAAGAGAGCCAATAGATATAAGAAAAGATTTCAAAGGTTTAAGCAGAAGGTGGAGGGTGTAGGAAAAGCTGCAAAAGGAACTCCAAGTCCACGTACACGAACAAAGAGGCTTCTTAGAAATTTTTCATGCAACTATCCAAGAAAACAGAACAACCCAGTAGCTAAGACCTTGTTTTCCCATTTTGCTCTTCTCAGTGGCATTAGAACGAGGTGCAAACAGGGAAATAGTGAAAGAGAGAAGCAGGAAGTTAGTAGATACCTGTGTGGAAAGGTAATGAAAAAGTACAAACTGCAAAAGATTGCAGAAAAAGAGCTGCCTATTTCACAGAAGAGATGACGACTAAACTCTATGGAAGGAGGATTCAAACGGAACTCTAACAAAAAGCCTGTCAAAGCCAAAGTCAAAGATTTTTTTGCAATGACGATGTTAGCCACATAACACCAGGAAAGAAAAACACAGCTACCTGTGCCAAAGTTAAAATGCAGGGAAGATTACCTACAGACACACACGTTAAGGAACCTCTACCTGTTGAGTGAATGAAAATGAATAATATAGTGCCCCTGTATGGCCTTCCCTTGCCGCAGATTCCCCAAGTGTGGCAAACTATCTGCTTTTTGATACTTGGACATATTTTCTGAATCTCTGATCCGTCCACACATGCTGTACTTAAATGTTTGTCTTCATTCATATATGCTTTAGTATATGTAAACATATGGTTAAAAAACAAGTCATTAGTGTTAGACACTCCAACGTCCACATCCCACAAAAGGCGAAGTTACAGTGTAGCTGGTTTAAAAAGGTATTATATTTCGATATACAATTTTCTTTTAGCTTGATTGCTGTGATTTTATGTTTAATACCATTTTATTATATTTTTTCGTGAGGTTTTTAACACTGGGATTGAATTATTACTGTCGATGGTGAGAACACAAGTGACCTTTCAGCCGTTTCTCCATTGTGGTTATATACAATGAAGTACTCTGATGTACTTTAGAAGCATAGCAGATCTTCTGGAGGTATTGATTTTCCGAAAGCGGTTTCCAAATGTCTCTCTCATTATTATACGTTTAAAACGTCGTTTGAAAAGGAAAATAAAACTTTCTGAAAATGTTAAGTGGAACAATCAGGATCAGGTACTGCAATATGCATCTACACAACGGAGGCAGGGGTGGGGGTGGTTAGAGGTCTAAGTAACAGAAAGACAGTACTAATGGATCAGATTATTCAATTTTCACAGAAACAGCACTTGTTTTGATAATCATGTGCGAACATGCTTCACATGTCAAACATATGCCATGTTTGACATCGTGACTTCCTGTTTGGACTGTCTTTAAAGGATCGGTATTTTATTTTCGCCTGACATCACCTTCAATTATAATTGAAACTCACGTTATTTTTTTCACCTGCTCTGAAAAAAATGTAACCATTTAAATGTTGTAAAAAATATATTTTTAAGTTGCCTTTAATTACGCTAAGAAACAAAACAAAAAAACAAAAACAAAAACAAAAACAAAAAAACAAAAAACAAAAAACAAAAAAACAAAAACAAAAACAAAACAAAACAAATCAAAAACAAAAATGAAAAATTAAAATCACTTAAGAATTCAGTCATGACTTTGATGTCATATTGTTTCAGATTATATCATTCCGCAACAATTACATCAGTGTATCAAGACGGTAACGTGATGCAGGCACAAATAGATCGGAATATGACAGTTACCATTACAATTTATTCACAACAAAAGACCAAAATATTTTTTTTTGGGGGGGTGTGTATTTTTTGTTGTTTTTATGTTTGTTTGTTTGTTTTTATTTACATATTTGGCAGTATGACGGTTATCATTACAATTTATTGACGACATAAAACCGGTTTTTTTTTCGTTTTTTTTTTTTTTTTTACATCTCTTTTTTACTGTCCACATAAGTCAAATTTATTTCAAGATATTGAAGGCAAATGAGAAAGAAATACTGTTGTCTTGGGAATAATACTTATACATTACTATTTGGTCCATTTACAGTTCAAGATGAGAAAGAACTGGATAAGCTGGTCTGTTTATATTTATTTTATACTTACATACTGCTCCTTTGCATATATCAATATTTCAAGAGTAAATAGAAGGGGAAATGAGGTTTGCTTATTCATTTAACACTTACATCATGTTTCTTTGTCTATTTTAAGTTAATCAAGACAAGGAAAAATGGAATATAAGGGTGTGGCATTGATCATCTTCGCCTCCTCTGTTTCAAGTTATTCCAGTCAAGAAATGGTTTGGGTAATTAGGGAACCCAGCAGAAGCGTAGTCTTTTTTTTTCTTCTTCTTTTGGTTCTGCAGCATTCCAAAGGTAGAATAATGAAGACTGTACTTCAAAATTCCGCTGGGAATGAAAATTAGAACTGATATTTTATAACATTGATGCTGTTATGTTGTGTACAGAACAGTCGTTGGGGTTTTCAAGTACCACGTGGTCATTGTAATATCCTTCAAAAGTGGCGTCTGTTTGTAAGGAACTGCTTTTAAAATATATGAAGGGCAAGTACCCATACAATTCGCTTTTATTCGAATAAAATGGTAATATATGTCAAGTTATATATGTGATGTTCCTATCATTTTTGACAGGACAGGATACTTTGCTCTGACAAATTTCGCACTGTATCCCTTCACCTTTGGTTTGTGAGGCAATTATTTAACCCAACAATTTAATGGGGTGATTTGTTTCGGCCCCCCCCCCCCCCAGCCACACCACTCTTTCCCAAATATCAAGTAGAAGATCTTAATACTAAGGACCTGTGCCTTAAAGATGGCCCAATATAGCTTTAGGCTCACTGTATGTTATATAGCCGTTTATAAAGAAGCTATGCAATTGAAGGCACATTCATTGACAATACCAAATATTCCTTCGCTTAACTCCTGTGGCGGTATTTACAAAGTACTTTATCTGATAGCGGATTAAAGGTCCAAATTAAAATCAACAATTTTGTTCGCAAATTATGTTTTCCTCGGTCTAATGGCATATCACCAATTCTAGGATGAATTTTTCTGTTTTCACAGTTATTTAACAAAATATATGATAAACATTTCAGGATTATAGCTTAATCTTAATTTGACCCGGTTTTTGATTCAAATTTAAAGATAAAGTATTGCATAAACCTAAGAGTAATTTAATAGAAAGAAATGTTAAACAAAAAGTTATATTATAGCCAAGAACATACAGTAGTTTATTCTGAAAGTTATAATAGGCAAAGTAATACGTAGTTCAGCATCAAAGGTAAATCAGTTTAATTTTAGGAATACATTCACAATCAGATAAAATTCCTCTGAAATTCAATATGTTAACACCCTATGCTCCCGCTATTTCTTTATACACAACCGTCTGGCGCACCAATGCAATAGATCGGCTAATAATAAGTACTGTAACTTAATGTGACAAATATAGAAGCCATTTTATGTGCAAATATTTGAGTCTCTGCAGGTTGGTCAAATTTAAACTTACTGTTTTTGCTCCAAATCACGCTTGTTTCGCCCACCATTACAATTCGTAAAAATAAAAACTAGGAAATTGTGCCTTTAGTAGCCTTACTAACGGAGTAACACGGTATTTTATGGTGCAAAGGTCCCACTTGGTACATCTGTTGCTTGCGGCAAAATGAAAAACAAAATTCAAATAGATACTTTGTCTCTATGCACAGACTCATCTTATCAGCATATGTTATGGTAATTAGCGCCTGAAAGAATGAAGTACATAACTGGTTAAGAGGAGATAAGAAGGCGACGTGTGAGTGGTCACAACTACCGAATTTGAGGGCCAGAAATCCATTTTGGGGGTTACTTTGACAATTGGCGATGTTCAAAACCATGATGGCCACTGCGTATTTTCTTTTCCTCAGGCACAGTACACCACTTTAGACATGAATGAGCTTAAAACGTGTATTATACAACAATTCTTACTACTTTCAGGGGTGGGGGAATGAGCTCTGGTATTACATTGGTGATAGAATGTCATTAATAGTACTCAAAGTCCTCTAATAAGCATAGATCATGCTAATTAGCACCTGAAAGAAAGTAGCACATAAGTTGTTAGCTTTTGTACAGAAGGAAATGTGTAAACATTTGCAAATGGCCAATTTGAGGCTAATTTGAGGGTCAGAAACCACTGGGGGGGGGGGGGTATTTTGATAATTGGCAGCCATTCGTACCCTTTAAATCGAAAACAGCCGCTTTACCTTTTGTTGCTTCAGGTATCATGTACCACTAATGATAATATACATGCACTTGATTTATTTTTACGACAATGGCAAAAGTAGCCAGAGTCGAACGTTAATGTTGCTACTCAGAGGGCACTATGTTAAATATGTATATGCTAGAATCATGTATCCTACAACAACTTGTATTAATTTGGGGGTGGGGTACCCAGTTCTGGCATTGCATTGGTAATAAAATTTGTTCGTAATGCTGGCCAAAGAAACTCTGCACTTCACTCATATAGAACCTGAACAATGGCATGGATCTCGTGGGGTGCATGATCACCTGAAAACGTATTTCTGGTGCTGCATATGCAATAGGGGCATGGCTCAAAAGTCAGAGAAAAGCTAGATGAAATAAGTTCATGAATACTGAATGCATCTTACAGAACTGTCTTTCACATCATAAATGAGACATGGAACAAGTGATGTAACAGCATATAAAACACATATCAGAAACAAAGAAAGTAAATTTTTCGTGAATGCACTCAAAATTAATGAAATCAAATTGGACTTGACATTGTATGAAGACTTAGATCGTGGCAAGTAGTTCATATTAAGTTTGAGGTCAACTGTGCATAGTTCTGCATAAAAAATGACAGAACCTAGTGGGAACTGCTTGCAAATAAATAACATGGCTAAATTGTACAAAGCTACACATGGACAGAGGTGGGAAATCAAGGCATTAATAAGGCACGCTAACTACAGCTGTATACTTATTAAGGGTTAAAAAATCTGTTGTATGTTGACATCTGAAAAACAAAAACACAGGCCACTAATGTACCTGAGCTCGAAGCGAGCTTTTGTGCGAAAAATATTATGCATCCCCCGAGCAGATGCCTCTCACCAGAGGACACCCCTCTAAGAGGGCCACCATTCTTTTGTAGAAGGTTTGACATTGACCTTTAACCTCAAGGTCACCTCTAAGCGAATTTAAAGGGCAGGTCTCGAAAAAGCAGCTGCTGTCTATTTTTACCCATTTCTTATGAAAAACTTTGAATCGGAATCCGCGAAGCGCATGACGTCACATAGGGAACTCGTTTCACTTGCACAAGATGGCACACAACTACAGTACAAGGTCGATGTCGACGTGGAGGAGGGTTTTTTTTCAAATGTAGACAAGATTGAAGAGGAAGACAACGAACCGAACATTGGCCCAAAGCCCTGGCAAAAGGTTGGCGGACGGAAACGGCCCAACCAACCAACGATCCTCATCCGTGCGAGGGCTGAGAGGATAACCTTCCTTGTTAATTTTATTTGTTTTGATTTTGAAACTTTCAGCATGTTGAGTGAAGCCATGAACAACTGATGAAGCGTAAGTTTTGATACTTAGTTAATCACGGACTGAGGAGAGTGCAGGGTGGCCCACTCGACGATAAATGTCAGTGTTAACCGTTGCTTTGAATAGCACTGTCCCTGGAAACCCATTAATTGAAATCTCGAGCGGCTGCGGCCGTCTTTGTCACAAGTCCCATAGGCATAGGCCTAATATATTATAACCTAATTTTCTAAATTCGAACATTCACAGGTTAGAATATGAATCATGTATAGTTGAGACTATATGTAGCGTTCAACTTTTCTGGAGCCTTTGAGCTTTAGTTGTTAAGAATAAGATGTATGTACCATTATTGTACATAATTATCAATAGAAAGCTTGACCATCACCCGGGCCAGGGCAGAATTTTGTCACTACTGACACTGCGTTGTATTTTCATCTGAAAAGACTGAATACACAGATCTATACATGCACCTGTTACAATTGTCACCGTGACCTCTTTAATAGGCCAAAAAGTTCAAAGTGGTTTGGTGCTGTATCCAGCAACCACTCAGTGGCTGAAACACAAAATTACGCTTCAAAATTTGACCATGGGATTGGAAGCCATTGTTTGACTTCAAAGTTTAACACTGATTTAGCTGGCTTTGGCTGAAGGTAATTACATTTGCTGACTCGCTGTACACAGTGTTTTATTCACACTACATAATGGTTATAGACACAGAGTGGTCTTTTTTCTTGCAGTTTGAACAAAGCTAGTGATACATTACAGACGGGCATGGAATTATATCTTGATACACAAACTGAATCTAGCATAATGCAGTATAATTAAACCAACACTTTCAGATATAAATGTAGATAGCTCCAGTTCCATTTTTTTTATTTAAACCAAACTTGAATCACAAGTTACACAACAATCACGAATAGTATTTGTCAGTAGCAGCATAGGAATCCTGGTGTATTGTAGTCTGTTACGATGGTAACTACAGCTAATCATTTTTTTTCCTTTTTGCAGCTTAAGAACTGGATCATGGGACAATGGTCAGCCAAAGGACACATTAGAAATATCACCTGCTGAGTCTACTGGGGGACAAGTTCTATGCCCGAAGATAGTCTGATGTACCAAGATGGGCATGAAACTTGTAGCTGTTTCTTGTTCAATGTGCAATATATGCAGGCCACTATTATAGGGACAACCTTCAATGATTAGAACAACAGTGGTCACTTAATGCTGACAGTGAAGACGGTACCGGGTACTATATGTATATTGTAGCAAAGCACCTGATGCATGTACACTTAGTGTACCGCTATATGTCAGGCCTACACTGCCTTGCACACTTTTTTCACAGGGATTGTAGATTGCAAGTACATAGTTGTCCCTGTCTTCAGGACCATTCCATTGAGAGACCACCTGTCCTGAAAGGGCACCTTTTCAGCCCAATTCATTGCATGTTATTTGTGTTTCCAACCAGAAACCATCCATTCAGCATACTTTGCCTTATACATACATTTCATGTTATTTTTTGCCATTTATGGTTTTCAGTTTGCATTAAACTACCTTATGCATATACAATGTGCATGCACAGAACATGCAGAAGTGTTTTGTACATGCACAGAACATGCAGAAGTGTTTTCTTACATGATGTTTTTGTGAAGTTGCAAATTGGCCACCAGCATTGTACATGCCACACTGTCACACATGCAAGGAACCTAAAATGTTGCAAAACTGAAATACCATTATCTTATCACAAAATGTTTCTTTCACTACAAAGCTTAAGAGCATGGGCTCCCTGTCTAAATATTTCTGTCTGAATAAAAGAGTGTGTGCATCAATCACTCAAAATTAACATTGTCATCTTGACAACTAGGTAGTAACAATCTTTGTGATCTGTAGTCTGTTACTGAGCGCATGTGAGCTATCGATGTATTTTGCTCATGTTGGCTTCATTAAATGCAATTATTTTGAACTTATCCAGGGACATTACACGTAATCTGGTAAATATCGCAGAGCGGCAAATGGAATCACACACACACACACACACATATATATATATATATAATATATTAAGCCATAGGTCCACTATAAAAATCCATGTCTGACTTAGAGTGATTAGTTCCAAGAACTGGTTTTAATTCCTTATTAGGCCCCAACTGGGAACTATAGGTTTACGCCATGTCCTTCCGTTCCTCCGTCCGGGAAAGCTTGTCCAAGCTGTATTTTGTTTATTGTGATATCAAATTTAATGAGATATCAAATTTAATTAGTTTGTTTGGGCTATATTTCCTTTTCAATACTAGTACAGAAAACCTTGCCATCTATTCTAAGGTAGGGAACTATGTATTGCGATGCAATATTTGATCTTTTGACAAAATTTCTGCAATATGTCGTGGCAAATTGGCCCTTTTGCCCAAACCTTTTCATGCTCAATGTCTTGGCACGGACACACAAAATCGCGTATGGAAGTTGAAAAAACGCATATTTTTTTCTAATTTAAATGTCAAACATGTTCAAAAATGCATCATATCTCAAACATGGATGCAAATTAAAAACATTTTTTGTAAAAGAATAATTTGGAATAGTCTCCAACAATCGCAGAAAAAGTTTAAATTTTTCAAATCATAGTAACATTCATAAGATATAAGGAATAATCGCAGGACTACTTCTTGAAAAAAATAAGGTCTAGGGCTCGCAAAAAATATACCTATGCAATTTTGAACCAATTGGCCGAGCAGTTCGGGAGATGTTTTGCGGAAAATATGGTTGGAGCATGACCATTTGAGACCAATCTAAGGTACATCGGATCGAAAGTCGAAAATGTGAAAATATGAACAGAAGACAGATGGCTTGACCAACGAGGACCAATCTTGTAACTTCAGCTGACTGACAGGTCAGCTAAGCTGAAGAAATTGAAAGAATTTAAAGCATCAATGAAGCATGACCTTATGAACAAACTTTGTAGAGATCCACCCAAGGTACATTTCCACAAAGGGGAAGATGATCTGGCAAACTGTTCTGGGGAAGTCGAAAACATAAATTGTGGACGCTGATGAACAGACAGACAAAGGCCCACTACATAAACTCAAATGACTGGAAAGTCAGCTGACCCCCCCCCCCAAAAAAAAAATGTGTTTATAGTCAAGGCTACAACTCCGGCGACTTTGTTTGTGTACACAAAATAAATTTTTTTTCGTTTTTCGGACCATTATTTAGTGCTGATTCTTAATCCGATGAGCAACACTCGCCAAACCTTGATCTGCTTTTTTGCAACAAAAGTCAAGATGATAAGTAAGCAATATACAGACTGTTCCTGATAAGTAAAAATGTTAAAAAAGAGGATGTGTATCTCTGCCAAATCTCAAATAAAACATGTTAGAAACCATATATAGACAGACAGCAAGTGGTGTAAGAATCAAGATGGCTGCCCAAAGTTGATTCAAACCAGCCAATTTAAATGGCATATACCGGTCATTTTACAGCAGGCATCAAATTATCACATTCGTTGCGGGATTAAATAGAGAGATATATGCACCAAATCATAACACACAACATCACTTGAAAATTTTTATGCCATGTGCTACCTAATAGTATGCAAGTTATGAAAATATGTTAGAAAAAAGGGTAGCATGAATCAAACTTTCACCAAATGGAAGTTAGTCAATTAGAATTCTGTGTATACATAAAAAAAACAATTGACAATTAGTTATACCCAATTATTCGCGTTCATCTTCACTTTCGCCAATGTCACCCCCTCGCCACTCTCGTTGGGTTTTGACAGCTTGCTGCTGCCAAATTTGCATAATTCTGAGCAAGGAAGGTAAAATTGCCACACGAGCATTGTTTTGTGTTGCACCCAGTTGTACAGCCACAACTGATAAGATTGGGGACTGTATCTGGCACAGCCAGCCGCTCTGGAATAGTGAATACTGGCTTTAAGTCTGAGCCAAATATTTCCTGACCATGCTGCAAAGGTTCCAAGTCAAGTGGTGGTGGCCTACTTGTGCTAGTCTCTGTGAAGCATTTGCCGTTGCGCTGGCAGCAGAAATTCTCAAAGGCCTAAGCTCAGTGTATGATGGAAGGAATACCAAAATTGGGAAATTGCTCAACCCGATTTTTATATCAGTTTAACAAAACCATGCGAAGGCGTTGTGAGAGAGTCGCCTGGCCTGTTGTGATAACTGTTACAATGTTGCCAATCAAGGCTGCCGTCATTATGGACTCAAGCTTAGGCAATATTGATGCAAGCAGAGCGACAGCGTTGAACTGCAGTCAGTGACGGCATTAGGCATTGAAAGTGGGGTCGTATTAGTATTTGCATCTGGTTTGCGGGATTCTGCGCTTTCATTTTGGCCAAAAGGAGAGCTCCTCTGATGCATCCATTTTCAGTGTCATCTATAATAAGCAGTTGATCTGCCGCTTTATTCATAAACACCAACATGGATGCGACACTGGGTGCAGTTTCATGCTCACAGCATTTAGAAGCGATCTTCTGAAGAGCTATGTCCCCCCATCCTCCAACTCACTATAGAAGTCATGTAGTTCAACATTGTTCCAAATACTCTCCTTATTTGATAGCATTTGTGCTGTCAATGTGTCTAATGTATCATTTTGGGAAAAGAAAATCGATACAGATGGGCTGTTGGTGAAATATGTGGAAAAACAACCTCTGTAGTATCGGGCACCCGTTTCATGTTGATCACAGAAAGGTGCAGAACTGACCTTGAATGCTACATCTGTTTCTCAGACATTATTTCTTTTATTTGTCTGCTTTAAGATAGCTATTTTCGCTGTGGTCTTTCCACGTCTAACGTCTTACAAACATGTGTCTCCCTCCATGGATTTGGAGTTTGTCACGCTCAATGAAGCACTTTTTCTCCCACAAAATAAGCACCCTTGCGGGAAGTTTAATATTTTATTCCTCTCATTTTTTTTCTTATTTGGTGCAATATCGCGCTCACATTTGCGCTTTTTGCCTATCGCTCAATGTGATGCTTTGAGCACTACGTAATGACACAACTAAGGTTAACTAATGTGATATGTGAATTGTGTAACACCATGTGCAATTCTCGTTCTCAAACCATCGCCACATTGACTACTTGCATTAAAAATTACACATTATAATTGAATTTTGGGACATTAATTTTAATAGACATTCATGTTAAATGCTCTTCTCTGATCATATGACACCCATCGGATTTGGAATGAGCAGGCCTGAATTATATCGAATTAATCAAAACAAAAATTTATGTCCGAAAGCACGCTACACTGAGCAATCTTTGATTCTAGCCTTGACCATCATACAGAAAGTAGAAGACGCACTGAACAAGGTGTGAAATTTATTGCATAGAGAAGTTTTAAAATGATCCTAATAAAATAAAATAATACAAAGTAAGTGTTGTATTTGAAGAGGTGTATTTCAGAGTATTTTGCATCAACGGGTGTTCCCGTGGCAAGAAGACCGGCTGGAAATTCAGGTAAAATGTCACCTGAGACCTTAATTTATTTATCAACAAGATAACAACAGAAACCATTAATCTAAACCAGGGTCTGTCACATTAAATCTTATTGTGCATTGCTAGTTGCCTCAAGTAATAGTAATGAATCGGATCCTAATTTCCTCATCGTCGCTCAAGATAGATGTTGTCTCTTTTTCGCGAAGGCTAATATGGTCACACCCTTCATTCAGTTCCGCGGAATCTGCGTCAGAGAAAATGGCTTTGACACCTTCAGGAAATGAATATCTGCATTTTGCTGCATTTGACGTTGCTCTCATTGTTGGATTGAAACTTATGAATGTGGGTAATGTTTTTCTGAAGAGGTTGATAACTATTGTTATGAAGTGGCTCTACTTAGCATCTTGTGCCAACCAGGCCCACATAAAAAAAGGAATGCTACACTATAGTGGCGTGCAAAGAACACAAAAAGCCGGATTTTTTTTTTTTAAATAAATCTTCACATACATGATACATGAAAAGCACAGCAATAACGGAAAGTAGTAGATCATCTTCAAATGTGCTTGCTGATTTGGTTCACATACGAAGTGACGAGTCCTGTGTGCTGGTTTGTCCAGTCGACCTCACGGCTTCAACTCAGAATCAAAGAGCAGTATCAGGGGAAAAAATAAAACCTAAAACACCATCATGTAATTTTTGGGGAAACCCGATTTTTAGTTGCGAAGCCAAAACTGTGGTTTAGTTTTAATTCTCTGACTCCTGGTCTTATCAATCACCAAAAATAACAGCTGAAAAAAGCTCTTAAAATTATACTTATGATGGTCTCCTTGTGTCAAGAATGCCTGTTTTAAAGCCCACCTTATTCAATACGTGAATCGAACAAGATTCACAAAATACAAAATATATCCATAAGAGCTCAAAAAAGGGCTTATTGGCAAACCTATATTATTCAAATGGTGAATCATACACAGATACACCAAATACAAAATATATGTACATTAAAGCAGGCAAGAGCCAAAAAATGGTTTATTTGGACGCATACATTATCCAGTTGTGAACCATACACAGATACATCAAAACACAAAAATATATTGGAGCATTCAAGAGGTCAAAAACGGCTTATTAAAAAGTCTACATTATCTTAGTGGTTATTTGCACAAGTTTTACAAACTGCATAATATTTTAAACCATACACAAGCTCCCAACTAACCAATTATTACTTGGTAAACGCCAGGTCGCAGCCGGGACACTACCAGAAATTTTACATACACCCAGGTAACTATGTGCATGGGCCAGACAAATTTAGATGTCTGACCCTGAGCTGCAGAAGCTGGTCCTTTTTATGTGAGACAGACTGCCCAGAAGGCTTAATACTATCCCCAATGTGATCACCTTTCACTTACTAAACCCATGCGGTAGATCTTTCTTGATAAATCAAAACTAAGCAACAGCGGCAACCATACAACCACTTCCTGGCATGTTGACACTTGGTATTTAACTCTCTTATGTCCCAAAAGTGCTTCTGCTGCAACTTAAGTTTACAGCCACTCTACATTTTAGACAACAAATAAACTTGCATGTTTTTTATGTATCAAAACATAACAATGCTTCACTACATGTGTTGTGTTGTAGACTGTGTTCTTTGACCCATAGTTATAACGGAGACAGATCGTTTTTGTAATGTTGCATACTCATTATTGACATAAAAATGATGCTCGCTTGTCCGTGTGATAAGAAACACAGTGCAGACCGCCCGGCGCTAATCATCTGGGGTCAATGTTATCTGGTTATATACACGTTCCACGCCAATCAGCTGGGTAACTTGAAGGGCCTATCTGTATTGTAACAGAATAAGGCTACGACGTGTGTTTACTTAAAATTTAATTTGGCAATGAATTTGATTTTAAATAAAATACGGAAGACAGTCCAGTGAGACTTGAGCAAGTCTACTCTCAGGTAAGCTGACAGACATATCAGGAACACTAAAAAGTGGCAGGCCTACCGTGTCTCTTTTTATCTTAGGCACAAGTAATAAGTTGTTGGTTTTAAGTGGTAAGGCCTATACTTTTGGAATAGTCTAAAGTTTGCAGTTAAGTAAGAATAGTTCACAGGCTAAGGGAACTAATTCATAACCACCATTCCCTTTTATTCATGACTGCCTTTCTCAAGTCAGGAATGAAGTTCGGTGACATTAGTATTAAAGGTTAATATTGCTGGTTGTCGGGTTGGAAATTATAAATGTCGTTAATGTTTTTCTGAACTTTTGGTCCACTAGATTCCACAAAAAAACTTAGTCTATCCACAAGTGGCTAGATCGGGAGCACTTGAATTCTCTGAACTGGTTTACACGCACATTCCTCAAGCAACTCTATACTGTATTCTGTGTTTCATTAGCTTTTAAGTTGCAACGAGGTGACCACAAATTTTTTGTACTTCCGCAGCACCACACAGCAAGTCTTTCTGCCTCTTTCAGAAGAACCAGGATCCATAGTCATTGCCTACAGATGCATGCAAACTAGGCGATGCTTTTTGGTAGAGTGATTAACTCATGAGCTTTGAGGTAAGGACCTTCCTGTTATTGCGGTGCATATTATTAGGATGTATAAGTTGCTCAAATTCGGGGGAAAGTGCACATGGACCAATATTTGAGCATCATCCTATTTATGGCTACCAATACTGGCAAAACCAATATTCATTGTAATCATATTGAGCATGCAGACATATATTTGTGTCCACTTCTTTCTGATCAGAGTCGTGACATTCCCTAAGAATTTTCCCTTTATTGAATATAACAAAGCACTTTTCAATCTTTGAGAAATAGATATCTTTTGTTGCAAAGGTTTTGTTATCTTATGCATGGCCACCAAATAGTGGCAAAGCCAGGATTCATTGTGAGCATATTGAACATGCAGTCATATCTTTGTGTATATATATATATATATATATATATATATATATATATATATATATATATATATATATATATATATATATATATAGATATAGATATAGATATATAGATATATAGATATATATATATATATATATATATATATATATATATATATATGTCTTCAGCTCAACCTCAACACGTTTGAAAGATATTTTCCGCTGTTGTGTCTAGCTCGTGTTTAGCTAACAAGATTGCGTGCTGGCGCTTAAGCATCAAAAGTGGTCGAGGTCAACTTTTCAATGATTGACTGAGGTCATACGCTCTGACATACAGGAGTGTGAAAAATGGAATATTTATATCCAACTGAAAAATAGACATTTCACATGAACTTTTTAGTTTGTAAACGAGTGACGTGCATTATTGGAAGGAAATCAAACAACAGTTTTGGATGATTTATATCAACATGATGGGCTGCCAACATTTGTTGAACATGGCGACATATAACAAGTTTGTCCTTAGACTTGCATGCTGGGAAAATGCTTGTCATTTATCTTTACTCTCAACACATACATCTTTGTAGGATAAGGCACATATCTATGTGAACTCGCTAGGATTGTTGATGGCACCTATCCAGATTAAAACACAAAATAAAAACAAGGCTTGTGTGTCCAAAAAAAGCCACCACAAGGCAAGTATTTGATCAGACATCAGAGTAAAGAGTACACAACAAATGCTTAAATTCCTGAAGGCAAAAAGATAAAATTCTGAAGATCAAACAGCAAATGAACATCTTGCCAATAAAGCTGCAACTGGCAACATTTTCAGCTTGCAATCAGATATACCAGGCGTTGCTTTTGTTATTAAAAATCTACAAAATCTGAAATCATTCACTCAGAAACATTGATGCAAAGAAGGAACATTAGAAGGCTTCACAAACAACTTTGTAAGCCCATTTATTCAGTCACCTAGTTGATGAGAAAAGACTGACAACCTGTTCTACCTGATATTGGCAAAGCTTGTTTTACATGGTGCGAAGAAATGTGAGTAATTCAGAGCTCACCTAATGGCCATGGTATGGCTACTGAACAGGATGCTAGCGACTTTCAGTGGCTTAGCAATTGAAGTTTATTATTGAATTCTGCATAAAAATGCAACATTGGACGGAGTTCTTGTACATAGTCAAAACTAAAGAAAGAAGCAGAGTCGCTGAAAGAGATTGCAATAAAATGTACATCATTAAAAGCCGAAATTCGAAACAAAAATACAGTAAAACTTTTCGTGGTTTTATTTAAATGGAGAAGACAAGAAGCCTAATATTGACATATTCCTGAAATTTGGAACAGACAAGCACAAACAATAAAAAATCTTGAAGAGTAATGATATCTGCGAGAACGGAATAGAAAGTAGTACAGTGTCTCTCCTGCAGCCAGGAAGAAGCAGATGCAAAGATACATCTGCATATTCAGCATGCCCTTGAAGTGAATCCAGGTCTTTTCACAATGTGGTCCCGATAAAGGGACTCTGATATACCAGCCATTCTATTTTGCACTTTTGCCAGAATGTGAGCAACAAATATATCTTGAAAATGGGCACAGCAACAGCCCAAAGGTCTTCCACCTCAAGGATTACAGATTGACCACTTTACTAATGAAAGCATTGCTAGGTTTTTTATGAACGTACAACAAAAGACTGTGTGTCTGCTGAATTACGAAAAGGCAAGAGAACACGGAGGATGGTTCTGCAAAGTAACCCCAATTTGTAGATACCTTCCTGTAACTTGCAAACCAATGAGGCACTGTGGAAAGATCTTCAGACAAAGTAGACGAGCTTGAAGAATATATCTGAATGGGAGAAAATAAATCGCAATTGTAAATCACGGAAGACAAAAATGTTGTCAGGAAAATACCAGAAAAACAATATTATCTGACGCATTTCCTTGCTGTTACCCTATCAGCAAACCCTAGAGTTTCACATTTGATGAGCCATTCACGTTTGCTGATATTGCAGCTTTCCAATGTTGTAATAATGCATGTTTCTGATTCAGCTTCTCAGGAATGTACTACAGAATTTTAAATCCAGTGGACCAATGAAGCAGTTCCTGAAGATGTCAGAACCATCATATGAAACACAATTTCTGAAAAGCTGAATAAACAGTGTGATCACATAACCCTCTCCGAAGAAGCAACGATTAATTTATTGAATGGTGATGGAGATATCTAGATCGGATTTAATAGTTAATCAGGCAACAAGAAATGAGAAATAATATTGAATGGGGACCTTAAAAATTCCATGTGATAACAGAAATATGCCTTCAGTTTGTGAGCACAGCGGATGTGCACATGAATAATTGAAATATGGATATAATTAATATGTTTCAAAGATGAAATACCTGGACAGTATCCATAGCAAGAAGGAGTCATGTACAACGTAAAAGCAGCTCGTGTGAATAATTCAATAGCATTGTAATGCAACATCCCATGGAAGGTTAAGATAAATGTTGCCATTACTTATGTTTTGTGACAAGGAACAGGAACCAATTTGGTCCTGTTTTAAAGATAATTTGTCAGATAATAAAAGATAATGATATATGTTTGTACATGTAGCTGTAATAGTTTTTGCACTGGAAAACATAGTAATCCATTTGCAAGTTAGCACACAGTCGAGAAAACTTTATGAGTTGGTCACTGCAGAAAATTTACAGTTTATTTATGTAAAGTAAAGGCTTGATCAACAGACAGATCCTTATATTCTAGTATTTGCATTAACTGATAAGGCAACGCCTTTGTTCTTTATTATGTTTTAATAACTTATCTAATAAAATGGGTTAGTTAACCAATTGGGGGTCTATTGGTTGTGCTAGTACATCTGGTTTTTTTTTTAATTTCAACGCCGTTAATATATTCAATACGTATTAATTTTTTACTTACTTGGAGGCCCAATGCAGTGCATAGGAAAAAAAGTAAATATATCATTTGTGAACAAATTCGTTTTTTTTTTAATTGGTTAGATAAGTACTTTACTTTGTCCAATTGAAGAATACAAAACAATACGTATGCCGTGATGGTAGTAAGAAATTGTATAATATTAAAAAAAGATTGTATGTAATTGAAGGATCGGAAAAGATATATCCAATATAGGATGTGTGAAATAATTTGATTGTTATCGGAAAATACGCAAATGTATATCTACTGCAACATTGTAATGTATTTATTGTTGAAAAAAGGGATTATGATTGGATTCTGGTAATTTTATGCCTTACTAATTTAAGTATTTATCAGTAATGTTAAGGTGCCATATGAATAATTAAATCCAAAAACCATGAACATATTCACAAAAATCAACCCAACAACGACAGTAAAGGTCACTACAGAAAAAGTAGATTTAAGAGTTATCAGAGCATCAATATTCATCTTCAAATACCGATATGAAGAAATAAGTGGCACTCCTGACTTGAGAGTGAGAGCCATATATAAGGTAGCTGGTGGTTTGAGACTGGTCCCCTCAACATGTGAAACAGATCTTTCATTAACTACACACTTTAGTTTTTTCAGGGTCTGCCCCATTGGGGACCCTTTATGGTTTTTGGGTTGCCCGTCCATCCAGATTTTTGTCTGTGGGTCCGGAAGTGCATATTCTCCTTACCGCGATATCTACAGAATGCCTCCATGTATTTTGTTGAAATTTGGCGATATGCTCATTTTACCTAGAGAGATGAACTGATTGGATTTTGGTGTCACTATGACCAAATGGGATCAAATTACAAATAATAACCAAACAAAATGGCAAATGGTAATATGAGACCATTACGCATCAATAATATAGTCGCATTTCCGTCCAAGTTATAAACTGTCCAAATTTGGACAAGCCCATCAACATGCCCATCCCCATGAACATCACCAGATACGACAGTCAGAATATTTTCCATGTAAAACATTATCATTGAGTGTATCTAAGGATGGTAAGATGCGTATTGGCAACATAAATAAGAAATGTGAAAAAAAAAGAAGCGGTCAATAGCTTTCACCAATACCACAGAAACTGCATCAAAAAAATCGAGCAACAAGAACCATTCATAATGAAAACCCATCAGTCAACAAATAAGCTAGGTAGGACTCCAGAATTTCAAGGTAGACATACCAAAAATTTTAAAATATTTCGATAAATAAGTATACGAAAATGGCACGCAGTATAAAAGATCACATCTGTCTGTTGACTTACGACAGGTAACAACAAAAGTCCATAGTTTTTTAAATCGATTTAATGCTAGCAAATCAATTACTCAATTTTAAGAAATATCATGCCTCATATGGTCAGTTGATAAAACCTCAGCTACAACTGTTAGGTTTGCAAATATTCGACATCATTGATATTACATATCAAATCCATTTGATATCCATATAATAAATTTCGATTTTTTCGGAAACTTTAAATACAAATACTTTTATTTCCTGGTTCCCAAGGTTTGGAAATCAAAGTAAATAAAAGGAGTCGAACTTGTCAAAATGGGTGCCTACTCTGGCTAAGGCAATTAACCTTGAAACCTAGACACCATAAGCTGGTCCAAGCGGAAAAGTCTATCCATGTGAGGGTGATTTTCTTTTTTACATTCAAATTAATTATGTTTGTCAAGTAATTAAAACTTTTATTCACAATTATCATCATACATCATTACATCTATACATCAACATTTTATTTCATTTTTCTGTAATTCTGTTACCTCCAAATCATGAAGGTATATTTGTAAATCACCGTAAGACATTAAGCATCAAATTTGTGCTCTTCTTTGGCAGCATTACTCGAACTCCATACTCAAAGTAACATTAATATATATTAACCAAAAGTGATGCACGATCGGTACAAATTGGTATACAAATTATCTGTATAAAGATGGAATTTCCCAAATTCACATATATGTTATCAATGAAAAGTTCAACAGTTCAACAAACTGATATACTGAAATGCAGAGTGGCCTTTACCCATATCAAAATGTGCACCTTTATAACATATGATCATTCTTTCAAAGTTATTTTCTCAGAACATATATATGATAAATCTGATACCTTCTTTTCAATCAGAATGAGGAATAATTATGTATGAGGTGAAGAAGCCCATGGAAAGCTGTACGAAAGATAAATTAAACACAAAGCTATATACAGCAAAAGCATAGATTTAAGGGCTAGCAAAACATCAACGGTCATCTTCCAATACCAATTTTTTTAACAATCCTTGTTAAAAGTTTTAATAAAACTTCGTAATCATAAAGATTCATAATTTGACCAAGACTGATCGCCCTATTGAAAAATACGTTATATGTAGGTATGCTGAAGGTAATGATAAGTGTCTAATGAACATCATTTTCTGATGCTGCCTGACTACAGATGCATTTTCTTTATAAATCTCTCAAACATATAATCTAAGACATATTTAAATTTATTTATAAAATGAGTCAGGAAACAGGGAGATGATATACTGACCAGCATGTGTAGGAAAGTCTCTGCAGATTTTATTATACAGACAAGACAAATACAAATTAACATAAGGTGTTTTCGCCATATTTGCTCATTGCACAATTAACAAAACAGCTCTCATAGGGAACCGTATACACTAAGGCTCAACATGTCAACCCACGATTGAGATATAATACACATTGTTATAAAAGGAATTAGTATCGAAAATAGCCAGCTGTAAATTGGCTGGCTTTTATGTGGCCGAACGTGCATTCAGGAAAATGAATGACTTGCAAATGATTACTCATGACCAACATAACAGTTTAGAAAAACATAAGCTATATTCATAAGTTTTAACCAAAGAATGAGAACAAAGTTAATTACAGCAGAGATTCAAGAATTATCAAACAATCAACAATCATCTCCCAATGACAATGTGAAGAAATAATTTTCACTCCTGACTAAAATAGGAAGTCAACCATAAAAGGCAACTGGTGGTTTTAAAATGGTCTTCCCTTAGAATTATTCTTCATTAACAAAATACTTCAGTTTTCATCAAAACATATAGGTCTAACCATCTAAAACCCAAAATTTAAATATAATATCAGTGTGGCCATTAATACCGATGTGCTATTATAAATCAGCTTGAAAGTAGGCTTAGGCTTTGAGAATTAACACTCCACCCACATGTTACTGATTTCTTTGATTTCTTAACACACTTCCCATCTCACAAAGCCTCACAGAATGACATTGCCAACAACGATTCCATTCACTTATATAAGCATTTAGGGTAACAGAGCGGGGGGGGGGGGGTCGGGTGATTGTTACCTTTTACCTGAACCTGGTGTGCTAAGACGATAGACTTTGCCTAGTAAAATCTAACTTAATCATGTAACCTTTTAAAACTTCTCAAACATTCAAATACGTGTTACTTTTTGCAGAAGAAGTATTATCCGTTGAATGCCCCGAATAGAATCATTGAGATATTGTAATGGGGCACTGGGATTGGTTGCAGGAGTTGTATATTTCAACTTTGTTTTTTGTCAGAAAACCAATTTTAGAAGTAAACATCTTTGAAATAATTCGAATTCAGTTATCAAATCTTGTGTTGGCACTATTTGGAACCTTTCTTTTGTGTGTCTCTGTGTGTTTGTGCGTACTTTGCAGTGGTGTTTTTATAACTCTATAAGAACTAAACATTAACACACATATAAACAGTCGAGTGGTTCAAACAATAGGAGAAGCACTTTATATAAGCGATGGCTGACCAATTTGGTTTGGGCAAAATAAATGTTGTAGTAGTAGTAGTAGTAGTAGTAGTAGTAGTAGTAGTAGTAGTAGTAGAAGACCTTATGTTTAAAGGGTGAACGTAGCAGAGCTGCCCTAAACCTTCAGAGGATTTACATATTATATGCACCAGACTGACTAATTTCTGTATCCACACTCATAAAGATATATATATATATATGTATATATATATATATATATACATATATATATATATATATATATATATATATATATATATATATATATATATATATATTATATAATTCTGTTTTGTACAAATATGAGCTTTCTCGCGCGTGACTAGAGAGATGGCAAGGTATTACAGTCCAATACAAGCAGTGCTTTTATGAAGAAGGAGTTTCATTTACACTTTGTGCTACGAATTCTTGAAACATATAACAGATGCAAGCTTGAAAATTGGTTGAGTTGTACCTCAATTCATAACTTAGGAGATCATTCTTTTGTTTTTTCTTTAACATGAAAGTTTTTATTTTATGATCATACACATACACACACACTTATATATATATATATATATATATATATATATATATATATATATATATATATATATATATATATTTATATATATATATATAATTCTGTTTTGCACAAATATGAGCTTTCTCGCGCGTGACTAGAGAGATGGTAAGGTATTACAGTCCAATACAAGCAATGCTTTTATGAAGAAGGAGTTTCATTTACACTTTGTGTCACGATTTCGTGAAACATATGACAGATGCAAGCTTGAAAATTGGTTGAGTTGTACCTCAATTCATAACTTAGGAGATCATTCTTTTGTTTTTTCTTTAACATGAAAGTTTTTATTTTATGATCATACACATACACCCACACTTATATATATATATATATACTTTTGGGGGGAAAAGATGCCCTCCCCCCCCCCCCCAATTGCTTTAACATAAGCTGCTGCTAGTATTAGGTTTTGCCGTCATTGTTTGGTTTTTATTTCTGAATATGGGTAAGGCTTCTGAACAGTTTGAGCGCTGTTTCACAGCATACCACTGTTGCCGCAGCATATATGCCACATGCAGCTCTCTCATTTCGATACTGACAGAACCGTTGCCACTTTGGAGGCCAGTCTATTCAAGCGTAAGGCTGCCCGGAGAGAGGGGTGTTTCTGACTGCGGCAAAGAGGTGACGGAACCGTTTTCTATAAAGAAGAGCTTGCAAGAGGATATGGCCTATTAGACGCGAAGAATGACCATTACCTGCCACAGTATGTAAAAAGTCAGGGTTTTTTCCTGAGCAAAGGTATGGCCAGAAGTGGTACCATGCCTGCAACATGGCAGTTTCATGTTTTAGCATCAACAAAAGTTGCGTGTCACGCGAACTGAGGTAATATTGCCCTGCTATTCGCATTCCTCTTAGCCATACACAGAAAGCTACATGGGTAAAGTGGTGTCAGGAACCTGCAGGTTGAGAGATTTGTGAAAGAGTGTGAATGAAGAATGTGGGTTTATATGAATGTCTTCCGAGTGGTTTGTGGAAAGATGCACGGTGGGACATGACCACTATGTAGGACACAGCATCATGATATGGGTGCAACCTCAGCAGCAGGTAGAACAGCTCTGACCAGGGTAAAGAGCATGCTGACAGGCCAGCACTCTGTGAATGAGACCCTGCCAGCAATCACCGAATCGTTCCAACAATAGGCAGCCACACACTGCCTGAGTCAGCTTGTAGTATCTCCAGCAGCAGATTGCATCAAAATGTGTGCCTTATGCATAGCCACCAAATCAAGGATGAGTGCAGAGGCCAACCCTGGACCAACGGGCAGAGTAGCTCACCGAGATGTGTAACCAAGCTCCCCAGGCTGGGATCACCAATCTTACCAGCATGCCAAGGAGGGTCCAGGCTTGCTCGCAGAAGTTTGGTGGTCACAACTGCTACTGCTTCATACATCCGCCAAATAAAAATGGTCCTTTCGAGGACTACCACGTCCTTCTGAAGGAGGTGACATAACCAGTGATAAAATAAAATTAACAAGCCTCCCACAAACATGCTTACACACATACATATTTTGAATAAGATGACATGTCTCCACACAGGAGTATAATATTGCATTTTAGGCCTACTGCCGGAAATGTTAGTTTGTTTTCACAAGCAGTGGTGTTGAGAAGATCAGCCTGACTAAAATACAACTTACATGAGCATGGGATTCATTTTTGTGAAAATAGAGGTCGAATGATCTCTGTCTGTTTTATTTATTTTTTCTATTTAATTTTATTTTATTTATTTATTTATTTATTTATTTATTTATTTATTTATTTATTTATTTATTTATTTATTTATTTATTTATTTATTTATTTATTTATTTTTATTTTGGGGGGGTGGGGGTGGGGGTACCTGCACCAGTGATTACTTATGAGTACTGAACAACAATAATGGTCTGTCCTCATAGCTTATTTACAAAATATCAATTTGCATGAAATACAGTTTTAAGGACGACAATGTACATTAAATGGACGAGATATCTGGGCTTATAGGTGATCTGGGAAAAAAAATATATTTCGGAACAAGCTGGAATTTATGTTTCAATCAAATGTTTGCAGTTTTTTTTCTATTTTCTATCAACTCTTTCCTTCAGCTCAGATCTAATCCATGCCCCTGACTTTGAATTACTTTGACAGGAATTTGTCTATATTAAAATTACACAGTAATCCAGGCTTAACCTCAACAAAGGATATTGTCTCTTGGTGCTGGATATAACAGCTCGTTCGTGCAAAGGTACTCAAAAAGTGTTACTTTACATAATGATTGGTAAGAATACAAGTTAGCAGTGGTAATATGCATATGTAGGGACAGTATTGTGCGAACAAGTACACGTGGTTTTTAGGCTGGTGGTCAGATCCTTTTCTGACATCTTTGGATGCAAATATACCAATTTTTCAATTGGTCACATGCTAGTGACGTTCTAATCTGCATGGTCATTTTCAGAAAGGTTTTTGAAAGCTCGTTACTGAAACTTACTTGAAAATCACAGAAATCGCCTCTGGTGAATCCAGGTAATCACATTGTTTATCATGTGACCTCTCAATTCGCCCCACTCTTTAAAAGTTATTTTGTCTCAAACCGGCTAGTTGTATTTGTCAATTTTTCTAGATTATATATCCTAGATGCCTGTCTGGCAAATTCCATTCCTAGAAGGATTATTGCCAGTTTTTTTTTTCATTGAACTTTTAATTCACATCACATCTAATAAGTAAATACATTGTCGTGTATTAAATTACTTTTTTTCTATTTTATATAGCACAAGATCAACTTAATTCTTAGGAATTAAGTTGATCTTGTGCTAAGTGGATGTGAACCCCGTACAAAGTGCAACGAACGTTTCTCAATCGTTCGAAAAACCTGACATAATTTTGAAAACTCAAACAGTCCACTTCTGGAAATGTCACATATATGCAAAATGTTTTTAAAAAAGAAAAAAAAGTTTCGACAATATCTTGACAAAACATTAACCTGTCGGGACTTTTAAAAATAGTTCATCAGATCGATGGACCTGTGCACAAATGTTTGTCTTAATGTTACCCCCTGTCATTGAAATGTGACTGGATGAGTTATTAGAACCTTTGCAGCAGTAAGTTAATAGTACATTGACATATACCTTAACTACAAGCTCAGACTCTGTGTCATGCCATCAAACTGGAAATGAGGCATAGAGAAAGTAGTGGTGTTCAAATGTAGTTGAAAAGAAAAGATTGCGTTATTCAACTCCTGGAGGTTTAATTCGAGTTAAACGAAGCAAGCAAAGTCACAAAACACAAAACACTTCCTGCAAGGGTCCACAGCTGGTAAAAGAAACGAAAAGAATTCAATGAAACCAAAGCAACAACCTAACAAAACTAAAAATGTTCCCTGGCAAAATCAGTGAAAGGAACTTGTCACAAATGTGCTCCAGTTCTCTGAACACGAAACATTTGCTTACCAGGGACCACAGATAAGAGAATAACGTGAGCGAAACCCTACAAAGGAAAAAACCAAAACAGGAACTGTGCAGATGTATCACGTCAAGAAATGAAAGAATGTAGAGCAAATACCTAACGCAAATATGCAGTTAGTTAAATCATAACAATCTGGCCAACAAACGTGATGCAGGAGTATAGCCAAGTAATTAGTTTCTGATATGTGAAAGTTTAAAAAAAAAAACACGTACAACTATGAATTTAATTCAAAAAGAACAAAAAAACTTCTTTCACGGTAATATAATGTCCATGATTAGACAAATACAGTTTAAAGTTATGTTTTGGCTTGAGAAAGATATCTTATTTTATTGAAACAAAGTAGTGATTAATAAAAGGTATGTAAGAGTGGAACTTTCTATTCAATTTAGGATTCCTTACAGAGAACAGAGGGTTCAATAAATGTGAAACTGTCAACATCATCCCAAGGTGCTCTCAATGCTCCATGTTAACGGTCAAAACATCTGTTCATGTACTGAAAGCCATAAATTAGAAATCTGTCTTTCTGGTATTTACTTAAGCTTTCAACTATATAGTCGCAAGTTAAAACGGAGATGCAAATACTTTAACATAAAAAGATTTACATTTTACCTTCGTATTAGTATTCACTTTTGAATGATCATTATAAAAGAGCCCTATTTTTATGTGAAAAGAAAAAAGAAACCAAATTATATATCAACTTTTAATACCACATGTACACATCTTTGAAAATTTCCTTATAAGATAGACACTGAGATGGTTCATGGGGACGAAAACTTGGTTTTTCGACCTTGCGACAAACCCTATATTACACATTCATTACTCATGATACCCCATTGTGGTCGTCTTTGGTATTTTTTTTCTATTTTGAAAAATACGACTGTTATAACACTCTTAAGGCGATATACGTGGCGTCTAGATGTGTGGCTGTTTTCAACACTGACCTCAACTTTTCTACCTGTTGCAATACATTTTGGAATCCATCATTATCTTGTGCAAAAGGATAGTATTTCTTATCATTCTTTCAATACACTACTCAGTGAATAGGAACTGAAAATTTATCATCTGTCTCTTTTTTCATATTTGTGCATTTAAGGTTAATTATGATTGCTTTGACCTTAGGATGACCTCCTTTGTATGCATTCTTGACTTCAATTATTTTTGCGAATATTTTACAAAATTTCAGCTTCCTACCTCAAAAAATCTTATAATGTATTATTATAAAACCTTACTATATATAATACTCTTTGAATAACAGTTGTCAGCAGTTTCTGACCTTCGGCCTCAAATTTACCACGCTTTGCAATCATTTTTGAGACACCTCTGCAAATTCTTATGGTCCAAGATGGTGTCTACGCAAAAAAACTTCTTATATCCCTGGATCCACATGTGAAACTTTTTTTTCAAATGCTTAACAACTTTTTCTGGACCTGGCCTCTAGACTTATATGCAGAATCGGGATACAAAACGTTTTTTTCCCTCGGGATCCACATTTATAGTTTGAAAGTAATATGGCAATAAAAAAGAAGGCGTTTAATATATTAAATGAACTCTTGGAACTCTGTACAGTTCAAATAAGGACAACAATAACTTTTCAAATATATTAAAAACAGGAGGTTTACACATCAGCAACCAAGAACGTAGGTGTAGATACCCTCATTTCTGTATTCTCGCCGAAAATCTTTGAGGCCTGCATTTAAGCACTGTGTACGCAGTCGGAGTCAGCTTGTTTCTCACTCTATAGTACTTTATTTATCAAAACAACCGCCCTTGTTCAGTTTCTTTCTTTTTTTCGCGATACAAAATAGATCCACAAATTTACAGGATCATCACATTTTTTAATACAAATATATTTGAGATAAAAAATACTTGACACATTAAGTTGATTAGGGGTATTTGTCTATCTCCTAAAGTGCTATCTCATGGGTAACATAATATTTAATAATAATAATAATAATAATAATAATAATGGCTGGCTTTTTTCTTTTGGTTGGAACTGATGAATGTGTATAATTTTTCTGAACTGCTTGCTATTTTGGGAATTATTTTGTTGAGGTCTCAATCAGTATGCAACCCTGTGGCCTAACGCCTATAAGGAGAAACCTGGATTAGAATCATTGGGAGACGTAGGATCCAAGCCGGGTGTCTTTAAACATGGAAACAACAGCTTTATCTGATCAGGACACATAATCTAAGATAAGTATCCTTTAAAAGATCTGATCTCTCACGGGAAACACTGGTATTTGAGAGGCAGATAAATAAAGGGTCCAAGCTTTTGGAGGCTAAATATCTGTTTCATCAAGGAGAAAGATTATGAACAAAATTTGAAAGGAAAAATGCAAGATGTTCGTACGGCAGACGAAAATTTCGGTAATATAATGTTATGGGAAAATGATGCAACTATAAGTTCGAGACGGAGCAATAAACTACCCAATATGTGGGAAAATGTTGAAAGTTGAATCTCTCTCTCTCTCTCTCTCTCTCTCTCTCTCTCTCTCTCTCTCTCTCTCTCTCTCTCTCTCTCTGTCTGTCTCTCTCTCTCTCTCTCTCTCTCTCTCTCT
Source organism: Hermodice carunculata (assembly GCA_964020975.1). NCBI lineage: Eukaryota > Metazoa > Annelida > Polychaeta > Eunicida > Amphinomidae > Hermodice > Hermodice carunculata. The sequence continues at coordinate 76,236,063 of OZ026615.1, read as the reverse complement.
CTCTATATGTATGTATGTGTGCGTGTGTGTGTGTGTGTGTGTGCGGAGCACAAAAAAGTCGAAATAGATGAAATATCTGAAAGTACGATAAGGTAGTTTTTTGATAAGTCACATACGGAGGAAGAAAACGTTCACAAAACATTATTTTGAAGTAGCAAATTTATAATGCAATCCCTAACAGCTATCGAGTAAAAGACCAGATATGTCGCGGCCATCAAAGCACACGGGTAGAAATCAAAAATATTATTCTCAATTGTGTACAAATAGCGGTACAAACACATTTAGAAAGTGAAGAGCGAATACCGAAAATTTCAGGAATTAAAATTAGTAGGTGAAGCTTAAGTCATTAAGTATGAATTATTGCTAGCATCAAAAAGTACTCAATCTAACAACCCACTTGGACCAAATGACCAACTGAAATATTCTTCCAAAACCTTTTAGGCAGACTTGAAAACTTAAATTTTAAAGACTATCAGTAGTTGTAACGATGGTTAAAAAACGACAAAAAAAAAAAAAATAGGACACAAAGGCGCCAAATGGGAATGGGTTAAAATCGAAATGGGAAGTGGCCGTCTTATCAGGTATAAAATCCGAAATTTGGACCTTTTACAAACAGTAAGATGGAAAAAATAAAATGATATAAACATGGATAAAATCAGTTATGAAAAGCAAATATCAAAGCATATTTCTCGTGAAATTGAGGTGAGATGAAAAAAGTATGCAAATCGATATGAATAACTATAACTAACCCAACCATGCAGACTGGGTACATTGATTCTAAAAAAAGGCTGAATGAATTATGTGAAATTGTAGCAAAAAGAAACTCACACTGGTCAAAACTTACTTGCGACCCAAACAGGATAAAATGGTGATGTAGCATAACATTGAAAAGGTTTGTTTAGAATAACTGAATGAAGCCTGTATTTCTTTCACATGTTTGATACTGGTCACTGGGAAAAACATTGTACATGGCCACTTAAATCGCCTCCACAAAAAACCCACACACACATAAGCATAGACCAATGCAAAGGATTTATGCATGGGTCTATTCAATTGCCCACGGGTCATCCGTAATTGTCAACAATCTCTGGTCAATATCATTCCCTTATAGTTATAAATCTTCCAAATCGCTCCAGAAACTGTCTTAAATTGGAACCGTTTTCATTTTTGTTATTCACTAATGCCAAACACAATTCGAGATATGACCTGTTCTCCGAATGTGAATGCAAATTAAAATAAAATCAAGAACACATTTGATACTCACACAATTAACATTTTAAAGCAGACGTGTTTACGTTTGCATAATACACACACACACACACGCACACACATGTATATACATGACGCACTCAAATTCAGATGTGTCAAGGACGTACGCATTACAATCCTTAAACAGGCAATGCTGCAGCGGGGTAGTACTCAAATTTGTATAACAGTCGCCTGTGAAACAGATATTGACCGAAAACGTTACACAACACTCATGAGTGTTAACACTCAATAGGTCTAAATGCAGTGACAATATGGTGTTCTCACGTTACCACTTCTGCATTACAAGCATACAATTGTCCTGCATTTGTCACATCCTACAAGTACATGTAATCCACTGATTGTTCGCCCGATAACGAACTCCCGTGGAGAATTGTAAACAAAATTTGATACACTCTAATTTTTTGGCGATCAGATAGTTATTGTTACGTCTTTTGCGCACTGATATAACTTGATTTATATATATATATATATATATATCTTTATTTCGTACTCGTAGTACACATGGTTCAAAAAATCAGTACTGAGAAAAAAATATATAAGGAAATATTACATTTCGATTGCATAAGTTCTTGGACGCAACAGGCAAGTTTAAAACAGTCAATATTGAGGAGAAAAAATATAAACAAACATAATATTTCACATATACAAGTTCATGGACAAAGCAGTCATATTAGAGAGTGCACAAATACTCTATCAGCTCCACCACCTCCGTACGGTGTACATGAGAGTCCATGCTGCCATCACGGATCTCGCAAAGTTCGCGTATTAGACCTGACTGTGCCTTCAGTTCAGGTGAAGGTGGACACGATTTCTCCTTCAGTGTACAATAAATGTCATCAATATATTCATGGGTAAATCGGCTTCTCTCAATATCATACTTCTGTAATATATAATTGAACTATCGTCCAACTTGCGATCGTGATCCGTTCATAACTAATTTGAAGCATGTTCTAAGTAAGAGTGTATCACATTGGGAAATTTTATGAATGAACTTCAGAAATCTGGAATGTAATTGGATCTCAAATGGATTTGATCTGCATATTTCTGGCAATAGCACATTGTGGGTTCTGTAAGGCAACTTCCATATAAATCTTACTGATTCATGCCACGCAATAAACAGTTTGTTTACTTCACAGCTTGAGTAGTCCCACAGCTGAGAGCCATAAAATGACGTGGCATAGGACTGAAATAATTTATACCGCACTGAGGAAAAAGCATGCGAAAATTGGGCCATTATAATATTGGCTTCTGAATATAACTTATTTATACATCGTTGGATATTACGTGTGTCCGAATCAGCTCCGACACAATTACCTAGATGAACATACCCATTAACTTTCTCAATCGGTCTACCATCCATATTAACTGATTGGCATGATTTGGTGTCCGAGTAGGACAGCCATTTACTTTTTGACGGATTGAAAACCACTTTATACTCTTTTCCATAAACCGAGCAAATTTCCTGTAATTTACCGAGACCGGTTATGGTGGGAGATAACAGTACCAAATTATCTGCAAACGCAAGTGCACCTACGAACATGTTACCAATGTGGCATCCAAAGCCAGATTTTCTAAGTCTAAGAATAAGTTCATCCATGTATATCCCAAACAAGATGGGAGAGAGAACTCCTCCTTGTTTGACACCATTACTGCACCTAAATGGTCTGCTCAATGTATTTTCCCACACTACATTAACAGATTGGTTCGTGTACATATTGAGGAGTAAACGTATTATAGTAGGTGACATTCCTCTTTTTTTTAATAATCTAAAAAGTTTGACATACTCCACCCTATCAAAGGCTTTAGTAGCATCAAGGAATGTTATGTTAACATTACTTTCGTTAGACATGTAATAATTTACACATTCAGACAAAACGAAAGTGCATTGGGTTGTTGAAGCATCACGCTTGAACCCAAACTGTAGCTCTGATGTACTTAATACTTCCATGTTTTCAGCCATGATTACACAGTCAAATAATTTACCAAAGATACTGCTCAGTGCAATACCTCGATAATTATTGGAATCACTTATTGATTTTCTTTTGTCCTTCGGAATGGGATGCAACATGATCTTTGTAAGTCCCGCAGGAGCTGTACCATGCACAATCATGGTTGAAAAAAGAAGCGATAAACACACATGTAAAGTATTATTGCCATTAATAATGTGATCAGCGTAATAGCCGAGGTCGCCATCGTGCTTTCCTTTTTTCAGCTTTTTTACACCAGTTTTTATCATGTCCACTGTCACAGAACATATGCTATCCGCTTCACCATTCTTTATAGTGTTTTCAAGGTCACCCATTAACCTGTCCATTTGATTTACATCGTACGAGACTGAGGTATACAATTCGGCATACTTATCAGCGAAAAGTTCTCCTATTGCTTGAGGCTCAGACACCCCATCGACCATACTTGGCCTACAACCACCTTCGTTTTTGATTTTTTTTACTTCCGACCAGAAGTCTCTCGTTTTATTATTTACGATAGTTTCTGCTAACTTGTTAGCACTAAACGTTTCTTTGTTCTTTTTTACAAAACGTAGAGCGTAATGATACTTTGAACGAGTATTGTTTCTAATATCAGCTACATGACCTGACCTAGGTGAATTGTTACACTTCCATATGAAGTGCCAGAATATCGCATCTTTGCGATAGCCTTCCACATAATTATTCCACCCTGGAATAACTTTCTTTGTTTTTTCAGAAGTGTAAGGAATTGTACATTTGCTCGCTTTAATGCATGCAGACACTATTTCGTCATGGAAGTGTTGAATATCTGACGCATGCTCCTTACACATGGTATTTGTACAGCGTATGGCTGACATGGGAATTTCAACATTTTTCAGGTTTTCATCCAACTGACAACGATAATTTTCTAAATCTGTCATAGTTGCGTCACGCCACATTGGTCTAGAGATGTGAGATTTTACATTGCCATTTGAGTTATAGAAATTCGTTATTTCCAATTCAAGAAATACTGGTGAATGATCTGATAAATTATCACCTTCGTGTTTCGTAAAGTATCCACATACTGATTCAGCTAAATTATCTGACAGTATAAAATGATCCAAAGTTGACCTTTCATGATTACTCTTGCTCTCATAGGTGAAATCGACCTGGTTCTTATCATGATTCAAAGCACACATTAGACGTTCATCCAGGACAAACGACAATAGTTTCTGCGTGTGTACTGACCCTAGTCTTGAAAGGTCTGTATTAAGGTCCCCACCTATAACTATATTATCAATATTGAACTCTTCACATTTGGAGCTTATTTCAATTAGAATATCATTATATTCTTTAGAATTTTCAATATCTCTCAGAGTGTCACATGGCATATATACGTTTATAATAAATATTGTAGAATCCTCTGACTCACATATAATCCCGCATACTCGTTTTGAATGGAATTCAATCGGGGTCATTTTAAAGTTTATTTTTTTGTTCCAAAGAATGGCACAACCTCCGTATGGTCTGCCATAGACGAGTTCCGTTTCGTTCACACCAACTACACCTATTCCTTCAACATGGTCTGTAATTGAGTCAATTTGTTTTTCGAAAAGCCAGTGTTCTTGCAGTAGTATGATATCAGACTGCTTAGACAATTTCTGTATGTACTCCCACCTGCCGGCTCCATGGCCGTGACTGTTATATGAAGCTAATGACAAGGTTGCCATGATTAATATTATATAGAATAAGTGTCTTAAAGCCATGATTGCTAATTATACTTAGAAATCCTCCCCTCTTGATCCAGATTTTGGAGGGATATATTTTCTGACTTTAACTCTCTCTGGCCATAATGTGTCCTGAAACAAATCTTTGAATTGTGAGGCAGGCACTGTCAATTTAAATTTTGATTTTTCTCTCTTCATTTTTATTCAGTAAAGCTACTCTCTCTCTCTCTCTCTCTCTCTCTCTCTCTCTCTCTCTCTCTCTCTCTCTCTCTCTCTGTGTGTGTCTCTCACACACACACACACACACACACACACACACACACAGACACACATACACACACATATAATGCTCCCAGTCACATATCATTTTTACACCATTAAGAGAGTCAGCTGAAGGCATCCTTTAATTGCAAAACATCATAATTATTGGAATTTAAATTAAATTACAGGCAACATTTCTCCAAGCAATGCTTTTCGACTGATATTATGAAACTGTTCGAAGTGCTAGTGTAACAAGGTAGTCCATCACGGAATTAACCCTTTATTTACGTAAGTATTACAACCATACATCTTGCATTATATTGGCACACTACTTGTTATAAAATAAAATAAAAGGAAATGAACGAAATTTGCCTGCTTTTTGAGTCCACAGATTTAGCTATTATAAACAACGGAATGAAGGAAGAACCCTTCTGATTGTTCCTTGGTTTAAAATATATTAATATGAAATCAACAATCTGAAAAACATAGTTTTATATAGTTAACATTTCTTCTATAGAACCCAGCATGTTGCATTTGCACACAGAATAAACGTATTATCACTATTATTAGTACTATTATCATCATCATCATCATCATCATCATCATCATCATCATCATCATCATTATCATCATCATCATCATTATTATCATTTTTGCCATTGGACTACAGCTTTGAGATGGATATTAAACAGATTTTTTTTCTTTTCAACTTCGTACAAAGGTTAGGGAGGTGGGTGTACATGTAGTTTCTTGGAACTGGACTCACCAGAATTCCGATGAAAAACTGTTGTTTCCAGCAAAAGTTTGGAGAAGATTTGATCACAATTCAATGTGATGTGAATACTGGGGCACAGTTTGAACATAAAGCTTTGAAAATTAATGCCGAAGTGTTTTTGTTTGCTTGCCGCCTGCCACCATAGGTCAACCGGAACATATAAACAAAAAACAAACAAACAAACAAATGCCTGACAATTGCATTTTAAGCATATGGTGTTTACAATAGCAACTGGTTTGCCCGTACCCATCATGAAGCCATTGTATAAGAATGAAGAAATCTTGAACTTGTGAATCAGATATGCTGAAAAACAGACCTGTATTCGTGAATCAGCCTCAGCGGACACTAGGTGGATGTAATATTGAAAATGTCACATATTTAGAGGTTCTGGGAACTGTTTTCACTGACTCAGGCAAACGCAAAGTACAGGTTGAAGAACGAACCCAAAATTGTTTATTATGGTAATACTGGTGTTAGCCTCTGCGTTCCTGGACTTTCGACTGATGCTAAGTTATATCTTTTATATCTTTGGTCGAGTATCTGCGCGCCTATATTAACATACGGGACGAATTGTTTACATTTATCAGCCAGTGACATCAAGAAACTTGAGAGTACACATGGCACCTTGGGTAAACATTTTATGGGACTAAGTGATAGATCCCATCATAGTAATTTGCTTAAATATCCAGATTTACCGTGTGTGCTGGACATCATTAAGCGACAAATTGCTTCGGTACATTTATATTCCAAGATTTTTTAGGTTGATTCTCCTCTGAGGAATATCATGCAAACACTTTTATCGAGGTATATAACTGGGTGTACCATGAGTCACTAATTTCACGAGTAACTGAATTTGGTATGTCCCGAATGAAATGAGCTTATTCCTCGCCGTCAAAGTTGAATGTTGCCTGACACCGGGCACTGACGGACATGTAGACACACTGCAACAACTGATTTTCACTGACAATTATTTGAAATCATTGTAGACAAAGGACATTTTATCTTCTCTGCTCGCAAGGGTGCTGTAGGAGCGAGCTCGGTCAGATAAGGGTTGCGCGTGAGGCCTGGCAGATCGGGCGTATGGCGATCCGCACGGGGCCTTTTTCTCCGTGCGCCCGGCCAACCCCCCCCTCCACACACACACACACACACACACACACACACACCACACATGGCACTGGAAGTAACATGGGAATAGTTTGTTCTATGTATTGATGTATTCGTCTACTTTATCTATGTCGAATGTCACATTTGATTTGTTTTTATCTATTTCATTAACGCTGGTTTTTTTTTACTTATGCCATTCGAACTTTGTGACATTATTTCGATGGATGCCCTAATCTCGATGTATGATTTATGTTTATTGCCTTCTCCACTAATGGAAGTTTTAATAAAATAATAGTAATAATAATTTTTAGTGGAAGTTATAATATAGTCTGATATTGTTTGGTAAATGGTGGGTGAAACCGCTCTTTTAACGGGCAGGAATGTTACCTTTAAAATAAACTTTAATTTTGGTATATATCAGTAGAAGGCACTCACTGCTAAGCTTTAGGGGAGAACCAAGATTGCAGCGCTTTATGGGCGTCGGCTTGTAAGTTGAGAAGGTAAGGGGTGGCGAGGAAGGGCAATAAGGTCAATGGACGTGTTCCGTAAAAGGCGGACTTCACCTTGAGAGACTGTCCATACAATCAAGGAATGTACCTTGGCTGCGATTTAAGGAGTTGAATTGATTGCTGAGAAGCCGGAGACAATTGTAAGTTGAACTTAGTATATATTGTATAATTGGAATGGTATTTGGTACCCTTCATAATTTTTTGTAACTTTCTTTATCTTTGGCAGCAGCCATGTTTAATCTCAAATGGTCAAGAATTACGGAAAGTTCAATTTTGGTTACAAATTGAACCGGGAAACGTGGATCGTGTGACGTGCGTCGTCTTGGCGATCAAATACAAAGCGGCAATCGCTCAATGTCCACGTGTAGCAAAATTGATGGCATAGTGAACCAGTAGTGTAGACACGTAGAATTTAATAAAAGAAAATCAACTCTCTTCAAAGCTATGGATCAGCCAAGTTTAGTACTAGTTCGTTAAACCAGGAAAGTTAGTTGTGAGCAACTGCTGTTATTCAAGTTACATAATTAGATTAAAATCAGAGTTATACGTATGATATGAATTGTGCAATAATGGTATTTTGTGTCAATGAAATTATTCTAGTGTAATATTTGTGTTAAGTGTGAAGAGCAAAAGTGTATGTTTATATTAAATGCTACGGATTTATTTTATTAGAATATCATCAATCGATGAATACTGGCATGTTATAAACATATTGTCATACTTTCTTGATGAGAAAGAAGTATGATATGGTAGCACCTTTGCGTTGTTTATTTACAATTCCTTTAAGCTCACTGTTCTTATGCACATGCATTGGTTTCTTTTTGCATATTTTACCACTGACGATACATGATGGTTGTACATTAAGCAAGCATGCCTCCATCTGCATTGAAAAAAATGAAACAGACCGGCAAACATTCAGCATTTAATATTTCAAAATGTGGAAATATAGTTTCCTCAAAGCTTTCAAATTGCACTACATGTATGTTTGTGGGCACAATTCATAGATATATGTGATCATATTCTTATTCATTCAATTTAAATCACGAGCGGGTCAACCGTCTGCACGAAAATAAACTGTTAACATGCCGTGTTAATGGGATTGAGTAATGGTTTAGTTTATGTAAGAGGCGGAGGCGGAAAATACCTATATTAGTATGGTTTACATCACTTCTTCTCGGACTGGGCCAGGTAAAAACTCCTGTCGACTTGACGGAATCGGCGTCAGATTTACAGGTAAAGTGATATTTTTCATATTAGGATCTCTAATTGCATTTTGATGTCTTATCTTATTCTGCCGTGAAAAGGCAAAAAAAACATTATCTCAAAACTGAACAAAGTGAGAAAATAGCATTGAAGAAAGAAACCGCCATTTTTGTAAAGCTTATGTTCGTTTCTGAAATAACACGACCATGGGTCTGGTATGATCATGTTTGGTCTTTGCGGATGTCTTTAAAATCTTCGCGCATAAAGCTCTTTGTGACTGATTGCTTGGTTAAAGGACTCGAGGTATGTTGTAAGTAGCTGTCTGGAGAAATCAACAGTGCAGAAAATAATAAACATGGTGTGAATAGGTTCTGATTTTTAAACGTTGCAGAGATTGCTTTCTATTTTTAAAGGGACTTTTTTCTAATCTGGCTTGCACACTCGTTATTCTTAGACACTGACAACTCAATCGCTGTGTATTTTTTCTGTGACAGCTGCAATTGCAGAATTATCATTTGAAGAGTCCTTTCAATATTTGGTAAATCAAGAGTGCTAATCGATGCACCCTGCTCACAATGCTCTCTACTATTTGAAATTATCATCGCAATGTCGTGTCATTCTCATAAATTTACAATTTACTTTTGCCTTCAATAGTAAAGCTCCCTCGTCTCTCTTCTAAAAAAAAGCGTGGCTTGCTAGCTCTGTCACTCTGGTTAGACGGTCACGTCACTAAACCGCATCTCTCCTTACTTTTATCAATTGGTATTAAATCATTATGACGAGCTTGAGACTAAAATTGCTAGTTGTGTAACTACTTTGTCGCATATTTCAAAGTGTTTTATGTCGAAATTTCACACTGTTTTATTAATACTGGGCAAAAATGGCGGGGGGGGGACTAGGTATGTACAGTACGATTTAAAGTCACATGTACACATGTGTCACTTAGACACCGCATATACAGGCCCTCTGCAAACAGTCAGACTACTCACCTGTTGGTAAAAAAGGAGAAAGTGTCCTCTTTAAAATACAATCAACCTTGAATTATGTCACAATAAATATAGGGATAAGCCAGGAAGCTGCTATATCCGCTGCAGACAGCCTTCGTTTGGATCACGGTTCAAACTTCGGGTGAAAAAGCACTATTGATACTACGTCATCGTGTTAAAAGCCAAATAGTAGGTTCTCGAGTTACTGCTGTTTGCCTTTTTTCATGTGTTCTGCTTTGAGATACTACTGATGTATTCTTTAGTTAACTGACGCGGGAAACGCGGTACATTTTAGAAACGCAGACACACAATAACTGGACCCTGTGCCCATACATACACAGCGCAAGCTCATATTCGTCCTTATTTGAGTTAAACTACCTTTGGCTTTCCACGACAGAATTGTCATATTTCTAATTTTTGTGATATCAAAGTAGGCACACTGCATTTTAAAAGTCTGTACCTTTATTTTTAATCATTTTTCCCATTTTCGTGCATTGCAATTTCTTATTTGAAGTGAATATTTGGAGCGGTTTCTTCGTTTTTTAAGAATATCCTCTCCAGTAATGAAAAGCAACTGGTACTTGGGGATTCTAGTATTATGAGTACAATGTTAACAAAGGCTTAGGTGTCGTTCATTGGTGCACTGGGCATAAATTATTGATACTGGTGTCTTTGGATTATTATACAAAAGAAGCGCTTACTGGTGACGAGATGCTAGTTTACATGGGGCTTTAGGATAAGCGTAGGGTCAAATTTGTCACGCAGATGATCGTGTTTCGCAACGCGGACATCGAATTTTACATTACTGTGGTAGTAAAGTGATAGTTTTTCTCTATTAAGTTAATATTTTTGTTGTATTTAAAAAGAAATCTGCGCTTAGTCATAGCAAATATATTATTTGCTCCGTGCGTTCGTCTGTCCTCCCTTTACCTGGCAGACGCATAACCTTTGAACAATTTGAGCTACTATAAAGAAACTCGTTTTGTAGAAGCATCTGAATAAAAGCTTGGCTTAGTTCGACTTCAGGGACCTTGACCTTTTTGCTTTAAAGTCACAAGGGGTCATTGCACTTTTTTACTCTTGCAGACACAATAACTAGCTTTGGAACAAATTGAGCTACCATGGTGTAACTTAAACTGTAGAATTGTTTTATCGGACGCTTTGTTGAGTTCAACATTCAGCGAGATTGATTTATTCTTAAGGTCGGCCAGCTTCATCATATTTTTTACCTTGGCTGAGAGGGTTTTAAGGTAGTTCTGAACGTTGTATTTATTGCTGGAGTCATCGATGCTCAAAACTAAAATGATCCTTAGTTTAACCCCCCCCCCCCCCATTCCAAGGATTATTGCATTTATATTCTATGTTTTTATAATAGATTCACCAACCTTTAACATATCTTTCTTCGATTTCTGTTTGATCACAAAACTATCGTACATTTATATTTTTTACTTTATTTTTACCATTTTCTTATATATATATATATATATATATATATATATATATATATATATATATATATATATATATATATATATATATATATATTGTTATCGGTATTCTATTGAAACGTTTTGGAAGGCCTTTTGTATGAGATAATTACGTTTTGTATCAACTTATTTCATAGCAAACCGCTTCAAATTCGGTGGTACATGTAAGTTACTGCGACTGTGTGCATATAAAGGCGTTCCGATATCATGCCTCAAACGTTTTGCAAATTGAACGTTATTGCATGTATTGGCATCCTCTATGTAGTTATTTTAGAGACGCCTTTCATTTTCCTTCGACTTCAGATTCATGTTATTTTTTCACCAAACTTATGTTCTTGTTTTGCTTTAATTGTACATAATGATTAATAATTAGTGTTGGCATTTGTTATGTTTGCTGAGACGTTCTTAATTTTCCATTAAGTCGGGTAAATTATACTTACATGGTAAATACCTATAACTGATAAATTATAATATAACGATGAACTTTGCTTCCTTTTATAAACTTATTTCATTGTACCCTGTATCATCCACTTGGGTAGATCCATTCATTAGTCAGTCTAGCAAATACGACGCTCTATCCCGGGGTTGTGTGGTCCTCTACGTCCCCAATATAGTGCCCAATATCTGTCACTTCAAAATTTCAGGAAACATAATTATCAATTTTAAAAAATAAACACACACAAGAAGGAAAAGAAACGTTAGAGGTATTAAGCAACACCGGTCACGGGTGACTGATTTTAATCTTGATTTACGTGATCAAGGTCAAGGGAGGTGAATCTACCTTACACGCAATGTAATGGTCTTATGCTTCCATGTAAATTGAAAATTACAACAAACGTTTTAAGACAGAAGCAATAGAGAATATTACATGGCTCAGAGTGTCACTTCTTTTCTGTCACGACGGATGGTTCTGTAATCGTTGTTGGCGGTTACAGCCAGCGTAACAGCGGCCCATCCAACTATGTACAATTTTATTTGTCCTATCTTAACGTGAAGTAAAAGCAAAAGTTAATCTTCATCGATAAATATAATCAATTTAATCAACTGCGGATACGTACCACAAAATGCTTCCTTTTATAAACTTATTTCATTGTACCCTGTATCATCCACTTGGGTAGATCCATTCATTAATCAGTCTAGCAAATACGACGCTCTATCCCGGGGTTGTGTGGTCCTCTACGTCCCCAATATAGTGCCCAATATCTGTCACTTCAAAATTTCAGGAAACATAATTATCAATTTTAAAAAATAAACACACACAAGAAGGAAAAGAAACGTTAGAGGTATTAAGCAACACCGGTCACGGGTGACTGATTTTAATCTTGATTTACGTGATCAAGGTCAAGGGAGGTGAATCTACCTTACACGCAATGTAATGGTCTTATGCTTCCATGTAAATTGAAAATTACAACAAACGTTTTAAGACAGAAGCAATAGAGAATATTACATGGCTCAGAGTGTCACTTCTTTTCTGTCACGACGGATGGTTCTGTAATCGTTGTTGGCGGTTACAGCCAGCGTAACAGCGGCCCATCCAACTATGTACAATTTTATTTGTCCTATCTTAACGTGAAGTAAAAGCAAAAGTTAATCTTCATCGATAAATATAATCAATTTAATTAACTGCGGATACGTACCACAAAATGCTTCAAAAATGTTCATCACTCTGAACTGTTCGTAGCAGGCATTACAGGTGTATTTAGCGACCAACAAGCAGACGAGCATGGAAAAAATAGTTCAGCAGTGGAAGTATGTGATTGGTCCATGAGCGATAGGGATGACTTGTTTGGCATTTGACCTTCCATGGGTCACTATTTTTAATGCACCCTAGACATCGATAATTCACTATAATTCACTGTCAGTTATAGAATAATACATATTCCTGTAAGTTATAAGTTTCTAAAAAAAAGCAGTCAACGGTGAGAACCCGTATGACGAATGAATTCAGTAAGTAAAGAGTGATAATGTGAATAAAAAAAGTAAAACTCAAAATGAAGAACATGTCTATAGATACCGCTTGATGATCACAATGAGCTTTGCGAACTCGAGACATTTTAAGTACCTTTTTGAAACAGTTTACCGAATGGATGTGCGGAAAAAAATGTCTAGAGTTTAGCCTGATGTAATGAGCTAAAAATGAAATAAGAGGTCTGCGTAAACAGCCGCTAATTGTGGTCCGCAGATCTAGGAACTTTCACCTCCAAAAGAAGCCCCAGTCTATACTTTAGCGACATCTTGAATTGAGCTAAGATGTGAGCATATCTGACCACCATATAATATAATTGACTAATTGACCTACTTTTACTAAGTCAGGCATGTGATTTGTTACAGGTACGTGCTACATGTCATCAACACAAAGTAACAAATAAAAAAAAATTCAAAATGTCACAGGCCAAGTCCAAACAGTAAATTAGTATCACTGTGAGCCATATCTTACGAACTCATTCCACAACATACCATGTGTACTAACTCCTTATCAGAATTGGAATTAAGCTTCATGACACGGCATTAAAGCACATACAAGTTATAGCCCACAAATGAACAGTTTATGGTGATATATCACCGTGATACATGACCGAAGGAGCTAACTGTACAACAGGTTGTGTATTTTAGGTATGATTTCTTGTCCATGTGAGGTTTTATGACGCATTCTCAAGACGCAATCATTTTACACCTTACCGAGGTGGAGGTGAATAACACATGAATATATCATTTGACCTGGAGACCATGTTTAACTCAAAGCATGTAACTTAGTCCTGATATACGCCTGCGCGACATTTCGTGAAACACGGTCAAAGAATAAAGAAGTTATAGTATATAAATAAATACTTTTTGATCGAAAGTATCACTGTGATTCAGTTATTTGACTCTTTGGCCAGTTATAAACACTTACAAAAGGAACTTCACTTCATCTTGAATAGAAAAAAAAATTACTACTTTTATAAAAACCCACCGGTACTTTCGGACCTGTATCCACTATCGGGGTAACCTTCTCGCCTAAGCTCCACCTTTCACACACCAGTGGGTCGTGGCGGGTCCTACTAGTGTTGCGGCTTAAGTCGTAGCCTCGGGGCGACGTTGGTACCTGATACAAAATCCCTACTCTGGGGCCCACCGCTGGCCACAACTGATATCTGATTTGTGGTGTATTTACATTTTCAGGTGATGCCCACTCTTGAAAAGTCTCATTATACATTGTACAATCCATTTATTCAGCAAATGAATCGTCCATTAACTCCAATTGCAAACATATTTTGGATACTACCTCTTCTAAATATCCAATCAGCTCACCGGCACTTGGCTGCCATTTTGAAAATTGCGGATTCCGCATCCAACGGTTTGTAAATGAGGATAGTTATGGGACGATCTGGGGGACGGGGTTACAATATATGAAATCAAAAGCATATATTTTGCAAATGTATCGGATCATCAATGATGATATGATCTATGCTGTGGTAGGGATTTACTTTGATATCCAAAGCAAATGTATTTTTGTGCGGCATTGCGCAATGTTCAAGATGGCGTTCACCACGTGCCTGTTGTTTCAAGGTCTATGTGTCGCATTTGGATTTGTGAAATAACTGCTTCGGACACAACCGAGCAGGCAAATCAAAGTTAGATTGTAAGTCATGTTTTAAAAATACTTAAACGACCGTTTGCCCTGCTTACTCAGAGAACGGACACCTGGAACCTAGCGAAATATGAGTCGTGTTCTTCTCAACTTCTTGTCCCTATATCGTAGAGGCGAGCCTCGCCAGCTAAAATATTACAATAACGATCACCGAACCAGGCGGGCTATGAGGTCCCTAAATGCTGACACAAATGGGGCTATGGCCATGGCCTATGCTGATTCACCGAACGAGCCTGGCTATGCCTTATTGAACTTTGTGTTGCTATGCTGTTTCCCGGCCCAAGTTAACTCTCCAGACAAGTTGAAATAAACTACCGTGTTTGAGTTGACTTTACTGCAAATTAACAGCACACGAACGACCACTTTCTCACAACATTTTTCAGCCAGGGTCGTTCAATTTTGATTAGGGAAGGGTCTGTTGAAACGTTTATATCTTATGTTTCATAAAAAAAAAATGCTTAGGGTCGGTATTCCGGACTTTTCAATGGGGTCGGTCGGGGGAACAGCACCACACACACACACACACACACACACACACACATATATATATATATATATATATATATATATATATATATATATATATATATATATATATATATATATATATATATATATATATATGTTAGGCCTTAGGTAACTTGGACATTCGTCGAAACGTGACATTTGTGTTTAAATGGATGTTCTTTCTCCTTTTACACATTACCTTCTTTGACGTCAGTTGAATTGGTAACCTGGGGCCGTATTAATAAAACTTACTCAGGACAAGATTTGACTTATTCTAAGCAGAAAACTTAATGTCCGGTGTAAGCCATATTCATCAAAAATCTAAGTGCAAGCTTCGTCTTAGTTTAAGATGAAAATATAAGCAAGGGTCTCAGCTGTCTTAGAAAGGCAAAATGGCGGCTATCTTACATCTTGTGCAGGACCGAAATCACAACTTAATTAACCGTGAAAGGGTTTCCCTGAATCGAAAGGATCCTCTTTAATGTCTGAGCAGCGAGCAGATACGAAGTCGATATCGTTTCCTGAGCATCCAAGCCTTTACCTTGCCGAATAAGCACAGCTCTTGTGCCAGCGGCGGGCTGGAGACCGTGACAGTAAGTAAAGTTCTGAGTAGAGCCCCTGGACGAGCTAGGCCTAAAGTGTACACAGTAGTTTCCATCACTTTGTCCTGGCGGATGATGCAACCATGTTTTTATTGCTGGCTGTAGACCTATGCCTTTTAAATTCACACACTACTATACAGATTTGAAAGTTTGCAGCGAAACAGTGAACTTTCGAGCTCCAGAGAGATTGTCCAGCGCCTCCATCATGTTGACTACAAGGTCAAAGTGAAGGTAGAGGTAAAATAACAGATGGGTGATAGGTTGTTGTTTTAACCGCTTATATCGTAACAGATATAAGCAAAGTACACATGCTTCCAAAAAAATGCCCATTTTTTTTTTCATTTGAGATATTAATTCATCTTGTTCTGGATATTAATTCATTATATTATGATATTCATCTAATTTTATAAAGTAACAAAGGGACGAACCATTAAAATCTTAAGGGGCGGGGGGCTATGCATTTTAGTAAAACATACAATATTTTTTTTCAGTTGCCCATAACAGTATATTATTTTTCCCACCCTACCTTACAGTGCTTTTTTCATTGATACTGAAACCCATGAATGCATGTATTTCAGCTACCATTGTATGAGAAACATAACGTCGAGAGAAGCATTCAAGAAACTTGAAATATGTCTGGTCCATTTGAAAGTTATGTGAGCACAGAGGTTCCAAAAAGAAATCCTCTGAAGGTCCAGGGGACGAAGCCCCCAGAAGCCCACAGGTTATGACCAAAAAAAAAGGCTCTGTTTGGAGGTTTTACCTATTTTGTCACTAAAAATCTAATGTTCCCACCCTAGAAACCCTGAAAAAGACCCAAGTTCATGACGCAAAATATATCAGAGTTCTAGCTAATTTAAACGGAATATTTAAAGGGAAATATTAGCTACCAATAGTTTTCAACATTGCAGATCTAATAGTACTTTTGTTCATTATAAACAGTATAAAAGTTAGACCTTTGCAAGCGGGGGGGGGGGGTGTCAGCGACTTGAGGGCAAAGCCCGAATGCGGCAAATTAAAAAAAAAAAACAGATGCTCTCAGATGCGTTTTCCTGGCATTTGCGACTGCATTTTCACGAAGACCGTTTGGATTTTCAGGGATGCAAACTTCACTAAACTGGTCTCCACAAATCAAATTCCGCTATACATCTTATTCAATTCGCATAAAATGAATCAAAGAAAATATGAGTCAGTGACAAATAATTCATGGAAAAATGTAGTTTTGACCTTTACCTGCAAATTAATATTGTTACTGGTAATCAATATTATTATGACATGGTCATACCTAATTACCACTTTCAATGCCAAGTTTAAGCCTGATTCAACAGCTATTCTTAGCGCACTTCCCACGCAATGCTTGCAGATTATGCCAAGAATATCTGTTTACCAAGATTACACTTTGTCCCAAGTATGTTATCTTAAGTCTAGCCGTGTTTGTTTTAGAATTAAAAGAGCGTTGCACGAGATATTTGAATATCATTTAATTATAGTGATTCAAATATAAGAGTCGGTGTGAATAAAGTCGCTTACAGCAATGAAAAAGTTAAGAAAGGAAACAAGTATAGGTAGAAAAAAACAAGTAGTATGCCTACATTACCAGGTTAAAAACTGCATTTATTATAAAGTTACAGATCTTTTAGTAGCAATTATATCCAGTCATTTTCATACTTTTTCTGAAAGTGAAGTTCTTAAAAAAGGCTAACTTTAAAAATTTCTAATTAAAATACAGGCTTACTAAGCCAAGCGATAAAATAAACTCCAGTAGTGTAAGCCAGGTGATACTCCATTGGTCCTTGGAGTAATTTTATATATATATATATATATATATATATATATATATATATATATATTTAAATTGAAATTGAAATTTAGAAACTATTTCGGAGTAAATTCATAGGCAATATCATGATCAGATCATGATATCTTAAAAAAAAGGATAAACTAATTACGCAAGTAGACTTCCTTCAGATATTTTATATTAAGGTCTAACTGATTTCTTTCTCATAGCGTCTTACATTTGTGACAAAGTCGGTAATTTTAACGTAAAACAGACTATTGCACTTGCCAGGCTTCCACGGTTACGGTTACGCCCTGCCGAGTGCTGGCCGTCTCCAACTGCATCATACAATCAATGCAGTCGAGCGTGTTATTAGGCCACGAATAGGCAAGCTAAGGACAATGTCCACTCATTTGATCCAGACGGCATTTCGGCATCTATAGTCATTAAAAAAAAAAAAAAAAGGCACAAGCGGGGAGGGGTCTGGACTCCCCCCCCCCCCCCCAATGCGCGCCTGACCAGTAGTACTTTATTTTTTAAGGTAAGGGTGGCAGTACATTATTTTTTCACTGATTTTAAGACGTACATCATTTACTTAAAAGAAAAAATGCATTGCCCACCCCACCCACCCACCCCCGCCCAGATTCTAATGGTTAGTCCCTAGCCTTTTCATGATAGGGTGATCATTTCCCAAGTCGGTGTCTTGGCTTGGTTAATATCTCCCTCCCTCCCTCCCTCCCCCCCCCGGGGGGGGGGGGGGCTCCGCAGGCGCTCTCGCTAATGTCCAGGCGCTGAATGACCTCCTGCGCCAGCAATTCGGCTTCCCTTTGTTGGAACGCAGGGCTCCTTTTGCTCTCCTTGCCGCTGCAGGATTGATTGATTGACTGATTGATTGATTGATTGATTCATTCATTCATTCATTCATTTATTTATTTATTCATTTATTTATTTTTATTTTATTTTATTTTATTTTTATTTTTTCACGTGGTTGATGGCGAAATCAAAGGTGGCAATGATGACCAAGATGAAAGAAAGCGTGAAAATTACAAGGTCGTCTGCCAGGCAACCGCGTGTGCGTAAACAATGCATTTTGTCAACAAAAGCACGTGCTCACATGTGGAGATGATTATGGCACTGTGGTATTTTTTGCTTGGCTAAGTTGGGCGTTTATGAATACCGTCTAAGCAAGATTCTTAGTAAAGCAAGGAAATCTTACTGAGAAAGATTCTTGAACTTAGATTTCAAACTAAGAATAAGATTTTTTATGAATAAGGCCCCTGGGCACAGCCAAACTCACTTGTATAATTGCAGCTCTACGTATTGAGCAATGAGGGTCTAGGCATACCTGGAAGTGTCCCTAAGCAATATTGACACAGTGATATATATATATATATATATATATATATATATATATATATATATATATATATATATATATATATATATATATATATATATATATATATATATATATATTAAAACAATTCCAAAAATTATTGCGGCCTACCATCTACCATTTAAACAAACGTAGAGTGTTGAAATTTAACTGCTGATGCTGCCAAATGTATCAGGTCAGCTAAGTGCAGATCAGGATACTTGCAATAAACTGTAATATTCTTTCCTTTTAGCCCTTTAAATGTCATGTTATTACATAGAGTCAAAAGCTTCCTCGGCGCACCGTGAGCCATAAACGCTTGTCACTCTATGGTTATTCGATCTGTAAGTATTGAAAGATAGTCAGTGCTTGGAACGTGGTTAGATAATATAGCCTTATCACGACCTAGATCAAGTGGAGGGCATCACACAAGTGTGATTATTTATGTTTGCATTTGTTTTCCAAGTGGCAAGCTTGGTATAACGAGGTCAATAGTTTTTGGTGGAATTTCGGTGCTTTGACTAAAAGGGCGCCCTGATTTACCAGCACTTTGTTTAAGCGGTGTCATCACCATGATTACTACTCATTGCCCTTGTTTACAGCTTCACTGAACACTTGGTACATTGATAGCACATGCGTCTGTTGCTCCCGACGTATTGCTTCGTATGTGGGCCATGTACAGGTGTCTTGCTATGATGAGCTGTGTTGAGCTGAGTGCATGAATATTATATTAATTTGAACTCTCTTGGTCAGGTCATGATTTCCAATAAAATTGTGCAAAGAGCCAAAAGGTGGTTGTTTTTATTATGCGTGTCTATACTTACCTGAGTATCACATCTGCTTGTAAAAACGAGATAGGTCGACACGGGAAAAGCATATCAACCTTAAAGCTTAAAAAGTGTGCACAAAACATTTCGACATTCTGCATATGTACCGTGATCTCACATTGTTGACCTTTTTTGTTTGCATTTTACCCTTCCTATCTTGTCATTGGCTTATCACGTCCTTCATGAAAGGTCGAGCCCAGATGGTGTGGCAAGCGACTATATTCTAGGCGCATGGCACTGTCACAAAGCAGAATGGGCTTCAGGTCTGCCACTTTATTTTATGCTAGTTACACTCCGGTCTGTCACAAAGGATACTATTATGGCTGAAGCACAGGTCCTTCCAAAATACCGGTCGATGCAGACTGGTTGGACCGGAAAAGCGTCAATATCCAGCCTCTTTCAGTTTGCTTAGTCAACTGTCTATGCTCCTAAACTCCATCTTTCTTCTATTTCAGACTCATTTAAAATGTTCGTGTTTCGGGCTGCAATTGGACTAATTCTGCTCATGGACCCCAGTTCGGTGCTTGTTTCAACGGTGTCCGAGTCGGCTGCTTTCAAATTTAAAAACATGACCAGTGTGGTAACTTTGCTTCACTTGTCCAAACGAGGAAATAGCCGGGACCAGGAAGAAAATAGAATCACCACCCAAGGCCCGGCAGACAGCCACAACAGAAGGAGGTCCAATGTTCAGCCAGCAGAAATGCAGACTCGAAAGTCCAACACCCAATTTTCTTGTTCTGGAATTAGACTTCGCAGGCCAGCATACCAAAACCTACTAAATATAATATCCCGAGGAAAACATATTAAACTTGTTTTCGATGCTGCACTCGCAAGAGTAACTCCTGCGTCACCTTACAGAGGACAGTCAGCAACTAAAATCAATCTTTCATCAAAATTACGAGGTCAGCGACGAAGGAAACTTTCAATCAATCTTTCCTTGGACTTAATTTCAGCTCTTGTAACTGGTCGAAACAGAGAGAGAAGTCATCAGATACAGCGAGCAAAATCCCGACTTGAATCGCTGGGGAAGTAAACTGGGCCGTGACATGTCCGGAGCTAAAGTCACACTCATAAGGGTTTTAGCCGCTATTGATAAACTGATTGAACGCCACCCAGGGATAACTAGAATAACAAAGCAAGAGTTACCTAAAGAAAATGCAACTCATTGACAATGGTATCATCATTTTATGCATGCATATGTAAAAAATCATGTGCTCTTTCATGATCATAACCTATAATATTTTATGTATTTATATGTGTATATGGTTTTACTGGGTCTGTCATTGGGCCTGTGCCTGTTGACCCAGGGATGAAATAAATAAATAAATAAATGAATAAATAAATAAATAAATAAATAAATAAATAAATAAATAAATAAATAAATAAATAAATAAATAAATAAATAAATAAATCATCGTGTTGTTATTATTTGATTTTATTACAAATCGCTGTGACAACATTTTCAAAACTGTACAGAAACACGTTGTAAATTAAACACAATTGACACACAAATTTTAAGCATTTCGTGGAAAACAAAGTGTTGCTGTCAATGGTGATTACAGTTCTCTCCCTAAATGTTCAAATCAAAAGTTATTTAAGTCTCATTAAGGCCATGGGCCAGGGGACTGACTGGTACCCGGGGGGGGGGGGGGGGCAAAACATAATTGCATCATTGTAAAGTACTTGATATGTACTTTGAAAAAATATACGATAGCAATGCGTATGGCATAGTTGAAGGGTCGAGGGGCCAAAGTTCATAGGTCATAGTGCCACTGCAATTGGTTTGGTCTATTCAAAATTGATAGTTTTGTCATAGGCCTCCCCTATAATCATACTTCCTTCAGCCTGATTTCACTAGTTACCAAGAATCTTTATCTCAACATATTTTCGGTCATATTTTTGCCATATGTCAGACATTAAGTATGCAAATCATTAGATCAAATAACGGGAGTGGAGCCTGCAGTAGTATGTTTGGTTCAAGCACCATAACAACGTTCGCTCCACTTAATGTAGAACAATGAATACTGAATTCTGATCCATAAATTGCAGCCAAAACTGGATCCAGTTTTTTAGGTTACTTCAAACTTTAGCTTCATTCAATTTACCACCTATGCATTCAGTGATAAGATTCAATTGGAAAAACGTTACCAATCTTTGTAATGATGTAGTCATGCTTCAACACCACCACATGCTTTTGAACACTTAATTACAACCAAGCAAATCTAGCACTGCATGTGGTGCAGAATTTGCTTCCGTCCAATCAACACAGAGTATGTTACCTTCATACTTCCAACCAAGACCTGCTGATGATGGTGCTTCTTGATTACAGTCTGGGCTGTGCTGCCAAATGCAGGCTTGATAATTTGTTTTCTGAGAGCATCGTCACATGGTTGAAGCTGATGGGACTCAATATCGTCCTTTTTAGCACTGAAAGTACAATACTGCAATGTGTCCATGTCCTTGTGAGTACTTTTCTAATCATACAACTGACAGACAAATTTGACAAGTTTTGTACATAACTCATCTGACAATACCTCCCCCTTCACAATAGGGACAAAGTTTCAGCATATTCTACATTTGCTTTTAACATTTTCAGTGCTTGCAGGTTTCCCTTTCCAGCAAAACAGCTTACTGTGTCACATCCTGTAAGTGCATGGAGACCTATCAATGCTCTGCATGTATCTCTGCCATACACCTGTGCTATCTTGTGCATGTCAATGTATCAGTTCTTGCCTTAGTGTCACACTTTTGAAGGTAAAAGCAAGGGCAAGGACAAACACATTAGTATAATCAGTAGCAATCACAACTGATTTTGCTCCATGCTCTGAAGCATGCGTTGCATGTAGAGTTATGCGAGTGTTTGCCTCCTTGTGAGTGCTGCCGAACCCAGTTACCTCAGATGAGCCATTACATGACAATCTGTACCATTTGTCATCACATGTCAAAATCAATACATTCACTTTTAACTGACTTCTTTTCATTTTCCACAATGAACTTAATTAGATTTGTTTTGTTTGAGTTACTAGAAAGGTATCTCCCCAACTGCTAAATACTGTGACTTGGAACAATGTGCAAAAAAAAAAAAAAATGAACCACTTGTTCCCACACCCTTTGTTGTCTCTCAGTTGACTTGGTGGAATCATCTCTACACACGTTGAAGATCACACCAACCCTTCTATTATCCCTACCATTTTTACGGAGCACCATCCATACAAGATTTTGTGCAATGTCTCCAAATGTCTTTTGTTCACCTTGTATCCTGTACATAAGACTCATTCCATCACTGATGCATGTTGAAGGGGTCGGAATGTAATCAGCAGGAGATACGTCTTTCATAAGGGCAGCAGAAAGTATAGCTTTGTTTGTTTTTCGCTTGCTACCATCAGGATTTGAAATTGACCAAGGAAGAACACCCAATTCGTGAGCAAGTACATCTTTCATATGCAAATTTCTGCGTTAAGAAGACAAAACCATCCCCAAAAGACTGTTTTCTCAGATTTTAAGATAGCTTCTGAAGAGTGTCTTTATTCATTTTGGTCTTTTGGACCACCTCAATGAAAGTTTTGACTATAATCTTTGATAACCATTCATGAAACTATAGTTGTGGTAAATAGCCAACCTGGCTTCTCTGCAAAAAGTTCTAACAAGTCTTTTCTCTCTCTATACAGTCAGCAAATTTTTCTCCAATTCCATCTGATCTAACACTTGCACTTCAAATATTTACAAATTGTCATGGCTGATTTTTAAATGAATTAATCCAACTTCTTCCTAAAATATCTATGACAGATTCAGATTTAGATTTCACTTTATTTGACCATGACATAAAGAAAATCACTTTCAGTTTTTTACTTCCGGGAACCAAACAAATCTGTATGAAGTGCACAAGACGTTCTAGACTGTCATTTTTCAGACCTGCCTGAGTGTGACACTGTGATACTCAGCTAGCAGATAGTACTTTGCCATTGCTTGTGGGTTAACGCTGAATTCTTTTGTCCTCCTGGGGTCTGGCTGTCTTTGTTCAGAGTCTCCTCTATGGTCTGGTCCACTGGTACTTTGCCAAAGGGATGGTGAGATCCTATCTACACAGCAACGCCACCATCAACAAAATGCTGATAGACAGCTGGAGACTCAGTTTGAATATGACACATCTGATGGTGGTAAGCTGTTGGTACCTTGCATAGTTCTGATTGTTGTATGCAAAGCACCAAGTTATTAGTTCCCTAATTGCTGTGAGATGAAGCTGCCAGCTGTCCTCATTTAGGACTCTTATTAGATTTAGCAGCAAGGTCACCATGTCGGTATATGACATACAAAAATTTGAGAAGTCTACATTTGCATACCTCAACATATCCAAGTACTTCTCAACATGTGCAAAGTTTTGATATGATGAGCTATTAGTACCTTTTGGAAGGGAGAGTGACCGATATCACTATGTAACTCCTCAATTTTCATCTCAACAGCATCCACAGAACCTTCGTTATCGATTGCTTCACATAAACCTTTCCACACAAGCCTTATCATGACTTGAGGTATGAGCTTGTGCGTGCGGACACCTCGATTGTATTTTCTCCCTTTCATCACTCCAGAGACAGAACATTTCACAACCACACTTGTCACAATGCACAAATACTGAAGACAGCATTTTTTAGCCTTTTACCTATGAGACGAAGTAAGTTGAAAATAGTCTGGAAAGTCCCTAATCACAAAACAATCCCTTTAAATTTTGCAGCTTGTGTCCACACAATGTCATACGTCTATGCATAATACGCTTGATAAAAAACACACACAATCTGGTGAACCATAAATGACTTCATGATATGAATCGATCTTTTTAACACCTCACTTACAGTGGACAGGCTGGTTAATGAAGCATTTACTGTTGGCAGATAAGCTACTGTATCATGGGACATTCGCATGTCAGGCTGGATCAAGATGTTAAAGCCTGTCTAGCCAGGAACACATTGTTCCTTTTCTGTGTTTTTCTGTTTTGTTAGGACCCAGGCAAGGTCCCTTTGCAAGGGGGATCTTTTATTTCCTCTAATATCAAGACCACAATGTGTGATTTTAATGTTAGGGCCAATTCTTTTCTCAGCACTGCACACAAAGTTTTTGGGTATATCATTTGCAATGCTTCTTTTCTTTGTCTATCTTACCATTGGCCTCTCGATGGTGGATGCAGAGATGGGAGACCTTGCACTTGTGGGGATTGCACAGCTATGCCATTGACCCTGTGAGATGTACTACAACCACTAAGGGTTTCCTCTAACGTGTCAATAAGTGCATTGGAATTAGAATAGTTAACTTTAGTATACTTTTCCACAAATTAAGTGCTTGGCTAGATCGCCCATTAAGACGAAACGTCAGTTGAACAAATATTCCCATATATATCATATATATTGTAACACGCATGAAAGGGTTACCACTCATTATTAACACACATTTATAGATTTTTACAATTGTAATGAACAATACACCAGGAAGAATCCATTGATTCAACCTTAAATATTAATTTTCTACGATCACTGGATAAAGTGGGTTGGTATAAATATGAAGACTTATATTTCATTGCTTACTACACAGGATGCGAAGTTTATATTATTTGATACAGTGTATCGTATTTCAATCATCGAATAATGATATTTGCCCAATTTTTCACTTGTTTTGAACAAAGCGTCCCACTAATCCATAGTCAACAAATATAGGCCTATAACGTACAGTGTAAAATATAGCCAGCGAAGAAACAGAGACTACAGTTGACCAGTCATCGCCAAAAAGTCGTATTTTGGCGTATATAGGCTGTGACCTCTAACCGTCTAAAGTGGGCCTTAGGCTTTCGTTTCATACTGTTATTATACTTTACTGAAAAGTACATTTCAAGAGACCTTTCAAACTCTGCTACTTACAATCTGCCTCCTTTACTGGAAAAGAATTAACAACTCATAACCATTCATTTTAAAATGTCTGATTTTGCAATATTCAATATATGACCTTTGACCCCCAGAAAAACAGACTTTTATCTATACATCTGTTACTGTTATTGTACATTTGAAAATGTAAAGATGGAAACCTTTTGAATGATACCACTTTAAAAAATGCTGACATAATAACACATATCACAGCGTAAAAGGAAACATAACATAAACACCATTCGTTATGAAAATGACACATTTTTGACCATTTTTACCTGCGACCCTTGACCCCGAAAAATAGGCCATGAGTGTCATCATACATTTCTGAAAAGTGGACTTTCAGACTTTTCAAATGGAACAACTAATACGTGATTGTCAACATGCGTGTTTATAACATCTTACTTAGATTGTCAACACGGCTGTTTGTATCATCTTATTAAGATTGTCAACATGGATGTTTCTAACAGCTTACTATTCCCTTGTGTTTATTAAGGAACTAAATATTGCATATGTATTTCACTTTTCGTTCCATGTTATAAAGAGAGGTCACTAATATGTATCAACAATGCATTTTTGATGGACCAAAAATAATGACTGGACGCCGCTCTGCCGATCCGATTGCTATTGAAGGTGATTTGTAGCTTGGTTGCATGGGCAGATCGAGCAGCCTACGAGAAGGCTATCGAACTGATAGGAATTTTCTGATCACATCCCTCTTTTTTCGCTGTGCGGTACCTGTTTACACGTTCTGGTCTGTGGTTTATTCTGCACACGCTACAATATTAAATAAATAAACAGACTGAGCAATCTACGGGCATGTTCACTTCCACGTGTTCTACCCAGCAGCGGCTTGTGGTGTTGGGAGGACAAACTGACTGACGCTTAGGGGGAACTGCCCCTTAAGTCAAAAACAGCAGATGTTCTCTTCCTTTTCCATCAGTTTTAAGGCTGAATTGACCTAACATGAGATATAAGAAATACATCCATGTGTATTTCCTCCCAGCTCTCTATCCAGCCTGTGGTAAGTTAATCCTGGCTATAAACGTCAATCGCTACATTTTCGACTTCTGCAAAACCACTAACCAGATCTTCTATAAATCATGATTTAAATGTGATATACATTGAATGGGTGCTAGCTAAGTTACTCGACTGGTGGCGATACGGCTTCTTTCTACTTTTAACTGAGCTGCTTTGTCTATTTGCGCTCATGATATAATACATGTTCCACCATCCGTTGTCGTGCTTCAACAATTTAGAAAAACCAACAAACAAACAAACAGAGGGTCTGATCCTTTTCAGACTGAATGGGAATGTAGTTTTGGATACATCTGTGCCACTTTTGTACACATGGAAACGCTTTCAGTGGTATATATATATATATATATATATATATATACATATATATATATATATATATATATATATATATATATATATATATATATATATATATATATATATATATATATATATATATATATATATGGTGTGTTCATTGTGGCTAAGTGGCATAGACCCCTCGGACACCTCCTGATAAAATGCTTGGAAATTGCACAGGAATACTTTCGGCTACTCCTAGACTTTAAATCGTTCAACAGTTCGTGCCCCTTTTAATTTGTGTGTGTGTGTGTGTGTGTGTGTGTGTGTGTGCGTGTGCGTGCGCGCGTGTGTGTGTGCGTGTGTGTGTGTTCATTTGTAATTTTCGACATGTCGAAAACCGCCGCTGGCCATGGATTCATTTCACCCTCGGATGGAGAATCGGTTGTAAGAGTCTCCATCAAACTATTTCAACGGGTGGCACCACAGTCATATCCTGATCATGATTTTGAAGTATTTTGCAAAATTATTTACTGATAATTAAGAACACCATGGTTAAAATACGGTGCACATACGTGTATATGTAACTTTTTCCAAAACCGTACAACGCATTCACTTCAAACATAACGGTGATGCATCATGAGCAGAGCTCTGAAGGTTCAGGAATATTCAGCACGTCACGCGTCAGTTAATTTGGATTTTTAAAGGAAAAACCTTACAAAATTAAATCAAAAGCCGCTTGGTTGCTTGCTATGTAATTACACAAGGAAAACTTCTGCACTTATAAGTTAATTGTTTTCACTATGCAGTCTGCTATGATGCTGTACCATGCATTACCCTACAATCCGGACATGCTGCATACCACCAGTTAATACTCTTGAAGCGTGGATTTCAACTATTTCCCAATTTTTAGCATATTCTGTCTTACAGTTCTGCCAGCGCCTACCTAGGTGTTCTAAGTGGGATCTTTCTTTTGCTGAATAGAGTTCTTGTAAAGCCATTTCCGCACCAGAGGCACTATCCATGTTAGCCCCAAGGGACATCCCAACGCTCTGTAAAGTGTAAGCATGCGGGTAGGTCCCAACTCGACTCCACTTCAGCCAGGTAGTTGACCCTTCTAACGGAGATTTCTCCCGTAATACGGCATACCCAAACGAAAATTCAACCACTTTTTTTCCTATGGGTCATGGCGCGGCGGGCGCTAAATAATCTAACATGTTACGGCAATATAATATGCGATATTCCATGCATTTACACGCTAACCGGAGAATTCGTCTGTTTTGCCGGCCATGACGGTTGACTAGTAATGCGTTTGCGCATGCGTGACCGGAAAAATGCGAAGATCAACAGACCCGCGTGTGTGAGGCGCGCCAGAACTAGGCTGAACGGTGGAGTTGTATTTTCCAAACGCATGCAGCGTATCCGTGATGTTTTATCTTTGTAATAGGTATAGTAGTTTGCTTAAGACTTTGACATGGGTAAGGAGTGTAAATGATCACCTAAGGAATCTTAAATTTAAGAAAAGGGAATCTAGTGTAAATACTCGTAATATAGAAATGAAGTTTGTGTGCATCGATTGGGTTGGGGGGGGGGCGGATTTCAGATGAAGACAGGTGGATATTCAAGGTATTCTGTAACCTCACTAACTTCCTCGAGTACTTTTGGGAAAGTCTTCTTAGGAAAACTATCACCCAGGTATTTCTTCAAGACTTAATTTATATGTAGCAAATGTCGGAATGATCTTAAAAGACAGTGTACACCCCTCCCCACCCCCACCCCCACCCTCACCCTCACCCTAACCCCCACCTCCGCAAAAAAAAATCAGATTGAGGATTGCCAGGAATTTTTTTTTTTTTTTTAATTTTATACCTGTCAAAATGATAGGTGGAAATGTAAAAACGTATTGCTTGATTTACTTGAAATGTAAAGATACTTTTCTCCTTTGAAGTCTGTCCTAAAAGTACAAGTAGGAGGAGCCACCCATAAATGCAGCCTTTTTAGTACCAACATTGTTCCATCTCTTCAGTTGGCCTATCATGAAACTTTTAAGTGGTGAAATCACTATAGTGATATGTTTTGGCAAGAGAGGGGGAAGCTGAAAATAGAGATTAATTTTTAAATTCGGTTTAGTTACACCAAAGAAAATGTCACATTATGATCATAAAAAGTATGATAAATTTACAGTAATGTGAATGGATGAATAGAATGGGTCTGTCTTAAGAAATGTATATGCACTACAGGCATGAGGGTACACCACCCCCACTATGCCACCCTGAACATAATTAAACCCCCAGTGGCTATCGGTAGCAAGCAGCGGCCTACGTCAGTTACAAACTTTCATAATTGCACTTGATATCTGGTTAATAAATTTTGATTGCGTTATCTTGGCTTTAAAGAGGCAATGCAGTGATAATTTACAATTTTTGAGTTGTTATATATATAATAAATGTGGACCCATGACAAAAAAGGGAAATCGTAAAAAATTATGCAACAATAAACATCCTGCACCAGAAATGTAAAACAAACCATGATGACACCTACTCCTCACTTTTAATGTCTCCAAACAATAAAGCTCTGTTTCGCTGACAACCCTGAGTTAATATTTCAACATAATGTGTCAAATTTGTGACATATGAGTAAATACTGTCAAATTTGAGCAATATGTGACATTGGGTAAATGTGTACTTAGGCGTGTCACAAAAAAATGAAAGTCATTGGCATTTAACTTAAGAAAATGTTACGACAATGTTATCTTTCTTATCCAAGTAAAGCACAATTAAGCAAACTTGTAACTGTCGTTCGCCAGCTCTTTGCTGCCGATAGCCCTAGGGGGTTTAACCTGACAGAATACAAGTAAGCCTTAAATGTCCGAAATGTGAATATTGAAATAGAAAGGCCAAAAAATAAAATAAATTAGCAAAACTGTCAAGTTTAAAATCTCTAAAATTATCGAATTCATACTTTCCAACAATATCTGGATATTCACAGCAAAATTTGTATAAATGTTTGATCAAAAGTACCTCTTTGAATCCCCTTGTAAATATTTTTTCTAGTTGTAAATTCCCGAAATTAAGAACAAAGACAAACAAATTTTAAAATTTGTGACAAAAATGTATAATATATCGAACAGCTTCCGAAAATATTACTGTCAGGGAAAGGAAAGTGAACTCCTTCAAAGTTTCACTCATCAATTTTGCGATAGACTTTAATTCAAAACCTGTCATTCGTGACACGAATATCCAGGTCCCGAAACACATCTCTGAGACAATCGGAATTGTTACCTTCCAAAGGGATATCTTTTGGGTAAAGTTATTCAGAAATGTCAATGAAATTTTGTACATTTACAAACAATGTCATCAATATTCCTTGCCTTGTCTGATAATTTTGAAACCTTCCGAGAGTCCTTTCTCATCAATTTATTCATATAGTTAAATTCAAACCAGGTTAAATGTAAATCAGCAAGTATAACGGTGAGCAGTTGCTACCCATTGGATTGTAGTTTATTTGTTGAAAAACCAATGGTCCAGATTGAACAAAAGTATTGTCCAAAGAAATTTTATCGCATGTATCAAAGATTAAACAGTATAAGATTTAACGTTACTTTTTTAATATTTATTATGTGACCAATATGTTTTCTTTGAATAATATTTGTGTATGGTTTACCAGTATGTTTATACAGTTTGGTGATGAATGCTGAAATAGAACGTTTGATATTTTCTGCTTTTGAATCTTTGATTTTAGACACATACTCGGGAAAATTGTTGATACTTCAAAAGCAATTTATTTCAGAGTTTCTGGAAACTGCATCACAGTATTTATGGAAAGATTCCTAATTGCAGTCAAACACAATGTTACTTCCTTCGATAGCTGTTTTGTTGCTCGTTTTGAAGCACCAGCTATGAATCTTGATTTAAAAGGGTTTTCACGTAGTCTGGGTATCCAGAACAAGTGTGGAATGGAGAAGTCCTCTTCAGAAATTTTGATATTGCATGTATCAAATTATCAATGGATTGTTTGTGTAATTTTATACATCATTTCCTCATATGTCTGAAATATTGTTTATGCCAAGTTCATTTTTCTAAACATCCAGATAATTTTGTGTGCAGATGATCCCAAAATTTGTTACCTGCCTTTTCAATGGTAGTAATCATAAATCTTTCTTGTAGTTCTTTGACTGCTTTTGAAACCTTAACCTGCTTTAAATTTACCGTACTGAAATCCTTAATGCGTGATTTGTATTGATAAATTCTATTTCTAAAGACTCTCTTCAAGTTTGATAACCATCCCTCAAATTTCTGAAATTCAATTTTAAATTTCTTTGCCCATTTCATACAGTTAGGTGAAGCATTTCCTCCGTTCAGCCTTGTCCTGGCGCGCCTCACACACGTAGGTCTGTTGATCTTCGCATTTTTCCGGTCACACATGCGAAGACGTCATAACTAGTCAACCGTTATGGCCGGCAAAACAGACGAATTCTCCGGTTAGCATGTAAATGCATGGAATATCCCGCATATTATTTTGCCGTAACATATCGGATTATATAGCGCCCGCCGCGCCACGACCCTGAGGTAAAAAACGGTTGGTGGATTTTGTTTAGGTATGCCGTATTACGAGAGATATCTCCGTTAGAAGGGTCAACTATCTGGCTGAAGCGGAGTCGAGTTGGGACCTACCCTCAAGCTTACAGAGCGTGGGGAGGTCCCTTGGGTCTACATCCATGTGAAACATACCCATGTCGATATCTTTAAGACTTCATGGTGTCACTTGAATCAAAAGCAGATTGCGGGGGTGGTGAATAATTGTGTTTTGCCTTGACCTGACACGGCAGTTCAAAACTTCTGTACATCTAAAAGAGAATAGCTAAATATACTACTATTTTCTTTGAAAGCCAACAATCATAAAGGTTTACGGACGCGATTATTATTTGAATTATACTGATATACGTGCATTCGTTATTTGCAGTGCAGAGACTGCTAGGCTTGCATGCATCAACATGATTGTCTGTCACATAGAGAATATGCTTTTTGATTTATGATCATGATTTTTTACACATTACATGGCTATGATTCATTTTAAGGTACAAATCATTTTATTTTAGTCCACATTGAAACCGCTGACATATCAGCGTTCACTTATACAGGTGCTATATTCTCGTCACCCGGACGGCGTTGAACAAATAATGATATTTCTTAAACAAAGCCTTATCTTTTACAGTAATTATATTTGAAATCGGTTTGAGCAGGTGTACGACCTATGTCCATGTAGATGGTGCTAGCAAATGAAGACATAGTAACCATTAACCCAGCTCAGTGCCAAATTTTGCAAACACAGACTCCAACAAAGTACCCAAAAACAGGAAAGGTATATATCTCAAATGTAAGACCTAAGAGCTAACTGGCTTAGCACTGGCAAAAGATGCCAAAACTGGAAAAGAAGATTTGCTTCAAAGCAAATCTGCCTCTGTGCCTTCAAAAGTTGTTAATATAAGATGCTACAACTTTTATCCTTTGGTACTTCACATGCCATAGAACTTATGGCTGGATGCAAATTTCAAAGTCCAAATGACCTTGACCTTTGACCTTTACAGGTCACATGTAAATTGCACAGTGTTACAATACCCACATGTTAAGCCCAACATGAACAAAATCGGATGAAAATTGACCAAGTTATGACAAGATGAAACTTTCAAAGGGCCAAATGACCTTGACCTTTGCCCTTTGGAGGTTACATGTTCTTATAAATTGTGCAGTGTTGCCATACCTACAAATTGAGTCCAACATGTTTAAAATTGGATGGAAATTGGCCCAGTTATGGCTGTACTAAACTTTCAAAGGTACAAATGAACTTGACCTTTGAACTTTACAGGTCACATGTAATTTACAAAAATGTGTAGTGTTACCATAGCTAAAATTTGAGCCCAACATGATCCAAATTGGGAAAAACATTGAGCGAGTTATAGCTAGAAGAAAAACCACCATCGAAAGTGGCCTTTGACCTTGAAATGGCCTTTTACCTTTGAGATGATCTCTACCTGAAGTGAACCTTGACCGCAAAAATAACATTTTGGCCTAAAATTGACCTTTGACCTTGACATGACCTTGGACCTTGACATGACCTTGACATTTGAGATGACCTTTACTTTGATATAATCAAACTCCTATACACTCAGACCCACATCTACAGTAGATAAGATATTGAAGATTTAAAACTTTAATCAGCCCTCATTTGCATAATTTTGAAACGCATGACCTCTCGCTACAAAAAGGCCAGACTTCATCTGTAGAAGTATAATGGTGCCAAGTTTGGAATTTCTACGTGTAATACTTTTCAAATGGAATGTCGGACAAATTTGCCTGTAAAGAAAGAAAGAAAGAAAGAAAGAAAGAAAGAAAGAAAGAAAGAAAGAAAGAAGAGAAAGAAAGAAAGAAATCCTAGAAAAACAATATGTCTGTGTTGGCACACAGACATAATCAACTTTTGCTTTTAAGTGCGAAACGCCACTTCAAATACGCAATTGCGCAGGCCCACAATGTCATATAAATCATAGGAGAGACTGGACAGAGTTGGAATTCTTCAGAATCAAGGCCATGCATCTTTAGAATTATTGAATCACTGGGGTTTTCTCAGATAACATAGAAAGAACAAAAGGATTCTGCAAAAATGGGCATTGTTTTTTTCAGATGTTATGGAGCATTATCAAGATATAAATTGAAAACTAAAACAGTCAAATGTTTCATATCGCCCCATACAATGGGTAAGATGAAAAAGGCAATGGGGTAAGTTGAAACATTCTCAGTAAAATGTTATTGTGCGCTTACCTAAATAAATCAAATAAATTTCCTTTTAGCCAAACCGGTCTGGCATTCAAATGTAACAACAGAATATTTTACAAAATATATTTGATGATACAGGTCCTGGACTATTGCATCTTCCAACTCTCCCCAGTCTCTACTGATGTTGATTTCCCCCATTCTTGAAATATGAATGCTTATGTGTTTGCTAATCGCTGCTGTATGTTTGTGCAATACTGGATGTATGTGTACATAAATAAGTGTGGACATAATAAAACAAATAAAAGTTGACTACAACCAACCCGTAAATTTTCCATCCAAGTCTATAGATAGGTTGAAACTACTTTATCTAACCCCAGAGGCAAGTGGAAACATGTTCCATATTACCCTGGGACAAGCGAGAGATAAAGCAGAGTCCATACATGTTTCAACAATACCTATGGTTCAAATTAGCTAGTTCCGTCGGTAGCCGCTAAAGCGCCAGGGTCATTCCCCGATGCACCTTGCGGCAGGTTAGGTCGTTTCAATATGGCCGCCATATTGCGCCATAGTTTAAGTACAGGGAAATGACATCGCAAATTTGATCGTTATTTTCCAACGTACGACGGAAGTATTTACAAGCTACAATGGCAGTCTACAATTGCAAAGTTCCTGACTGTCAGCCATACACAAGATAGATGGGTAAATTGGATAAATACCCTTGGATTAAAGGGGTCGCTTTCCACGGTTTTCTTCCAAAAAACAAAGAAACGACGAGAGTGGACTGGTTGAATATGGTGAAAAGACCAGACGATTGTGTACATTTATTGACATTGTGGGAATACACATTAACTAATCACTGTCACACTTTGTGGTGCTAGCCCTCTACCACCTGGGGATTTTATACCACTGGTTAACTTAGCTTGTGTAAAGACGGTGACAAAAATTTTTAATAAATATTTATTGAAACGGGAGAAAAACAAACATCGCGTTCACAATCATACGCATCATTTGATACCAAACTTAGCTTTACATGGTTATATGGACTTAGAACCAAATATGCTACCCACAGATGCAAAAATTGCAAATACATTTATGGGGAGCAGTTATCATTAAAGTTTCATCTTAGCTTGTGCTCCATCTCTCCCCAGTTTCCTACTTGTCACTGACAAAAGTGCACAAGCAAAACCTTGAATTTACAAGTGACAATTATTCGGGGCCCTCTTGTACGGTAAGCCTTGACTATATGACAAAAGAAAAAATATATGTACGCAAAAACAATATAAACAGCACGGCATCTTGGCGCACCCTTGGCACAAGTCAGACAGCCTGATCATGGCAGGTGCACGTTGAACACTTTGTAATGCTGACGTGTGAGGCGTGAGACCCACCAAAGTTACCCGGAGAAAGGCATTGTTGGCAAAGACCGTAGTTACCTGCCAATAAGTAGGTCTGAAGAACATAACCTGTGGATCACTCGGGCATAAGCCACCAGACATGAGCACCAAACAAGCACGTGCACTGGTAATTTTTTTGTTGATCAACACTCTGCCGTGGTTGATGGGTGCGGTATTTTGAAATGTGAAGTCACCTTCTAACCGTAGAAGTGCCTACGATTGTGGACATGGACCCACTAGCCCGACCTAACTGGACACCGCAGAAGTCATTGATCTCCTCACTTTTTCAGGATCTGCAACAGTGAGTGGTATTCAGGCCTAAGAATTTATTCACAAGGAAAAAATACATAAGGCTATCCTACACACAGGGGCAACCAGCAGAATGGTTTTTATCATATTCTGGTTGACAGGAAACAATTCATACTGACCGCCAAAGTCACTGTCCACCTTAAATACTGATTAAGGTTAGAAGGGAACCAACAAAAATCGGCGAATGGGTTCGTGTCGACCAGAATATGATGACAACCATTCTGCTGGTTGCCCCTGTGGCCCTACATGCTGTTTTAACTAACTGAGCAAATATCACACAGTCATTGGACAGGGTCATGCACTTGGCGGGCGTATTAAATTGTTGCCCTCTCCAGAGAACACGTTGACGGAAACTAGTAAACCCGAAGACAAGAATCTTACACGAAGTGTGTGCAAACTTTTTACAATGAAACTACGTGTTCCTAATCAATCATAACACCGTGTGACACGAGACCACAGAAATAATAAAATGAAATAGGCATGTTTTCTTGTGATGAGAAAAAACACATAGCGTAGGCCAAGGCCTGCATTCACGCACACGCAGGCCCACAAACAGAGTACATACATACATACATACATACATACATACATACATACATACATACATACATACATACATGCGCGCAGCACATAGTCTGATGTTTCATGACACAAAGAAATTTGTATGCATTGATTCAGCTTGACTGGATTGGGGTCACGCACATACCGAATTTATCAAGCAAGAAAGAGTAGCCTGTCAGTAAATTCATCAACTCAATAAATTTACCTCAGGAGTGATCATTTTCATGAAATATTTAGAACTTATTTTAAATGAGACACGGTCATACGTCAGTAGATGTGAACACGTGAAAGAAAAGTCTCATTTGTCGAATGGTTGTGCCTCAAACCATGTCGGGAAAAAGAGCATTTGAAGAATGGAGTTAATGTGCCTTCCCACTGCTTAATCTCAAGTCATTAATTTTACATGATAAATATCGATTGTTTACAACTTATTTACTCTCCTGGAAAACAGATTTGCTTTTCTTCCAATGGTGTGTTTTCGTATTGATAATTATTTGACAATGTCTCTTAAGTTTATATTTCTTAAACATTTTCAATCATGTTTTTTTTTTTTTTTTCTATCTGCAACAATGACTCGGGTACATGATACCTGCATAGGCCTATGATTTCTCTGAAATTTATCACTGAAATAATGCATGATATCCATATGTGACCATAACTTCAATTTTATAGGTATAATGATTGTTCCAGTGATATAAAGATACAGTCATCATTTGAGCAATCGTCCGCATATAAGGTATCCATTATTGAGTTGCTCAAGTAGTCTGTCTGCCAAGTTACGAAATGTCCTGTAGTGTTTTTAGTAGGTACCACAGAGAGCCTGTCTGCGGGACCTGAAATGCCCGAATGAACGACCTGAATAGCCCATTTTTATGCCTCATTTTCACAAACTTATCCTTAACACTTTACAATAAAATTTACATCACAATAAAGGCCTAAATCTCTTCTTTATTACTGTGGTGTTGTTATTTTCATTGATATGCATGTTATTTATTGAGCGAGATGTGAAAAAGTGACATTTTCAGTGCTTTCACACCTGTTTCGCGTGTGTGGGCAATAGCCAAATTTGACCCTATCCTTTGTTTCGGTGAGCGTCATTTTCCGAATGTCATCAGAGTTGTGAAGACTGAGAGCAGACTTGTTGGAGGTCTATAAAATAATGCACCAATTGGAAGGTCTGCTGTTCTTAAAGGCATTCACAGAGTCAGCATTTACTATCTCTGGTGCTAAACTGTTCCATTCGTCTACCACTCTCTGTGAGAAGAAAAATTTTCTTGCATCAAGCCTAGCTCTTTGTTTATAAATTTTAAATTTGTGACCTCTGGTTGTAAGGCTTGGGTTAGACATTTCAAAAAAGTCCTCCTTTTGCAGACCTTCCAATTGGTGCATTATTTTATAGACCTCCAACAAGTCTGCTCTCAGTCTTCGCAACTCTAATGTCATCAGAGTTGCGAAGACTGAGAGCAGACTTGTTGGAGGTCTATAAAATAATGCACCAATTGGAAGGTCTGCAAAAGGAGGACTTTTTTGAAATGTCTAACCCAAGCCTTACAACCAGAGGTCACAAATTTGTTTGTAAGGCTTGGGTTAGACATTTCAAAAAAGTCCTCCTTTTGCAGACCTTCCAATTGGTGCATTATTTTATAGACCTCCAACAAGTCTATCACAGAGCGCCAACACGGATCACACCTCCGAAATCCCCTGGACAGTTTCGCTGAGATTGGTAAGTTTTATCAAGTATACATTATACAATGTTCCGGTGACTTTTCAGAGAAATTTTTCCTTATTTTAGCGAGAAATTTTAGTCTGAAGTGTAACGCGTGTAATTGCATTGACTCGATTACACTGATAAATCCGGCACTGTGTAGACCAGTCAACTTGTGCGTCGTTTTAGGCACGATCTAGATTGAATCGTGCTTCTAAACAAATAACTTTGATTAATAAGAGTGTTATAAATAATATAGGCATCCACCTGTATCAGAATTCGATGATTTTATTGACAAAGCGGGTCTTCAAAAATTTTTGGGTCGATGAAAAATGTAAAATCCAATATGGCGGATGTGGGATATCGCGATGTAAACAAACCGAGCGGTCACAGATCGCACTCCCCTTTTTGTTGGATTTTTGCGAATTTTTAGCAGTAAATTAAGCTTTTAATAACGGCAGTCTGCTGTTGTATCATGTCCAAATGAAATTCAATGTTTTAATGTGACATTTCGGATAAGGTGTGACGATGAAATTTGCAGAGTTGTGCTTTTAGTTTTATAGTTAGGCCTAGTTAGTTTTGAAACTCAAACTTTTCGATTTTTTTTTGTAAATATGCTGCACATTTGTCACATATTTCTCTTGATTTGGAAACAAAAACCTTCATCTGACGTTTATACAATAAATACTTGGGCTTGGCAGAGGTACCATTTCTTGCCCATCCCCACCCTCTCCAAAAAACCAACCAAAACAGAACTGTGCAAAGTGAGATAATGATTGTGCTAAGACGGCTGTGGCTTCATATCTGTTGGATAATTTTTACAAATACATTATACCCACACACATGTGGCAAAAACTTCTTAATGGTACCACCACCACCCCCACCACCACCACCACCACCACCAAAAAAAAATAAAATAAAATAAAATAAAATAAAAAATGGAATAAAATAATGAAAAAGAAATAAATGAATAAAAAAATAAACAACTGGGAACTTCGCCACCTGACATATTGGATTTTAAATATGCCTTGATATTTATGTTGGAGATTATCCCAAGTCTGGGTACAATTTGTTTTTTAGAATTGGTTAAGCACGTTTTACTACACTAATGCAAAATAAATAGCTCTACATACATGTTACAAAACAAGACTTGCTCAGCATTGATTTAATTTTCATCACAAAATTGCTATGTGATACCAATTAAGCACCTGTTGTGCCTTGCCAAGTAGTACAGTATGGTTAAATATATAAATGTACATTTTTATTTGAGATGATATGAAGAGGCCAGATTGTTTCAAGCTATGTTTTTAGCCAAGGGGAGGGGAAGCCGTCCCAGCCTTCCAAGTCTTAAGATGCAAATCGAAAAAACAAACAACTGCTGTAGTTGTACCATATGCGCGAGTCATCAGGGTCTTCCTGGAACCAGGTTGACCAGTGGCAAGGTAGGTTTATTTCCCGCCTTTCCCAGGAAGAAAGGAAGGCATCTAGTGGAGACAGCTGAGCAGGCATGCTAAAGTGTCCAGTCAAAGAAAGACAGTCTTTCTGGCACACCTCATTGGACCTGGATATTATTGGTGTGCAGTTTTTTGTTTTGTTTAGTATTGAGAATATATATAGGCAGTGACATAACAAATCAATGTATGTTGATTTATTAAAACGAAAAAAGAAAGAAAGAAAGAAAGAAAGAAAGAGGAAGGAAGGAAGGAAGGAAAAAGAGAGAGAGAAAGAAAGGAAGGAAGGAAGGAAGGAAGGAAGGAAGGAAGGAAAGAAAGAAAGAAAGAAAGAAACCAGGCTTCACTTGTCCAAAATAGGAAAAGAAAAGAACATGGATAGGTTCTGGCCAAAATTATTTTAACTTGGGAAAAAAAAGTATTTATTTGGATGTGAATAAATTTATCTCAAACAACTTATAAAAAGTGTAGAAGACTTAGGTGTATGTTTGTTGCGTTCTTATTAATAAACTATGAAAGTTATATCAACTGATAAATATGTGAAATTAATTTTCTGTGTCTTCTTTCTTTTCAGCACCACAGAGCAAACCAGCCGGCTTGACCCACAGTGTTGTCCGGGATGTGGATTTCCAGCTGGTGCAGTGTGTCAGGGGTGATGTGACAAGGGGACTTCTTCCAGAGCTATCAACATAATATACATCAGAACTCTTTAAAATAGTTGATTTAGTATGCCCACGAATGTTCAGTGCAAGCCAACTAAAAACAGAGATTTCAAGGATAACGGCAAAACCAAAAAAACTTCTAAAGGACTCTCACAGTAATAATAAAGCAGAACTGTATTTGCGAGAAACATTGTGTCAAAATCAAGAAGAGGTAAATAGTCAAGTCGAAAAAGAGACTGTTGGCCAGGTTTTGTCTGAGGTATGTACAAAAAAAATAGTGAGCTGCATAGAAAGAAGGTATGAACATGGATAGCCATTTACAGCGAGTGTTGAAATGTGTGTTATGGAATTAATCGGTGAGTTGGATATCCCGGGGCAAAAGTTGGTGCTGGCATGCAAAGTGTGTCCAGTGTTGGTTGTTCAATTAAACTCTGGAGTCATTACCACCTGCAGCAAAAGTAACTTCAATGGCAAATCTAAGGCTCCTGTTCTTGCTAAAAATCAGGAAGCTGAGACACTGGTTGAGTCAGAACATTTTGATTTTGCATGGGGATGGGACCGCATACAATTGAAATGAAATGGTTGGTCATTGAGTAACTTTGAACTCAGGTGAGACTCTCCCTGTAGGTTTTATTCCTGTTGCAGTGGATGATAGTGTTACTCTGTTGGATAAAACAGCCATAATGATTGAAGAATTGTCCTATTTTTCTGCAGAGGATGCTGCAGAAAAAATAAAGAAAGGATGTTTAAAGACATTTTGAAGAAAAGGAAACAATGTGAATGAAAGTAAATGTACTTAAACACATCAATAGAAGAGTTTTATTATTGTCTCTTCATTTATTTTGAGGTGATTATTTCAAAATTCTTGCTTATGTAAAAATCTTTGGGTAAATCAAATGAAAAAGGAATCATGACCCTCACATACCTGAAGACTGGGCTATTTTTTACAGGGATAAAAGTTTTGCAGTTAATGTTACCTCTTGGTCTCTGAATACATTACTGCACAAAAATTTTGGAAAACTTGATGGTGATACTAATACAAAATGTAGTCTACAACAATAGATCGTTATCCCTGGCGAAGGGGATTTGGAAGGCCATTTAATGAAGTAAAATTAATTTGCATATTCTTACACTAATTAATCTGTTACATGGCTAAGGCCAACTTAAAACATTTTACAGAATGAAATAGAGTGAAAAGGTTAGAGAAATTATCATAAGGTCGAATTTTAGATAATTTTTTAATATGTATATTTTCTGTAAATTTACATGTATATGCCAGTAATGTATTTTTTTCAACCAAATTTGCATATTTTTCAAAATATCATGTATGTTGTATGAATATTGCAAAACATAGCAGTCAAGGTAATAAAACTGTGTGACAAATTAGGAGATTATCGATCTGTATAAGTGGGTTTTGGTGAATATTTCACTATGTAGGAGATTTTGCCTTTTTTCTATTTATAGATTATTTAACTTGTGGTGCTTAATTTGCTTAATGCTGTCATTTGTGAATCAACTATATGATTATGATAAAAAGTAGTCTTAAGGAACATGGAAGGGTGAAAGAAATTTTGAGAAAAAAACTTGGTTAGTTTTAATTTGGTGTC
Source organism: Hermodice carunculata (assembly GCA_964020975.1). Taxonomy (NCBI): domain Eukaryota; kingdom Metazoa; phylum Annelida; class Polychaeta; order Eunicida; family Amphinomidae; genus Hermodice; species Hermodice carunculata. Next base: position 76,194,386 of record OZ026615.1, on the reverse strand, counting down.
ATTATGTTGTTGGGTCAATTTTTTATATCTTTTATTTATGCAAATTTTATATTTTAATTTGCATATTGGTAACACTTGTGGATCAGCTGGATGATTAATTGAAATTATAGTATTAAACAGTATGAAGCAGTGTAAAAAATTTGGTGAAATTATCTTTGTTCGTTCAGTTTTGGTGAATTTTTCAATATTTTACATTTTCAAATTTCTTGTGTCAGCTAATTATGCAGATTTTCAAAGCTAATTTGCATATTTTTGTCAGTACATAAGCTGCTTTATCATTATATCAGTACATAGCAGTCATTATGATGAAACAGTGTAAGAAACTTGGAGAAGTTGTCAGTGTTTCTCTAAATTTGGTGGCTTTTTGAACATGTAGGATTTTCTATCATTTTGCGGACATTGTGAATTTTGAAGATTTTTTAGTTTTTGAGGATAAATTTCTGTAAATCTATTACAGCCACATACTTAACAAAATTAGGCATGTTATATGGATCATTTTACAATTATAACAACATTTTTGGGCTTCTTGCTTGTGTATTTCTTCTCCTTAAGTACCCTGAAAATAGGAAAAAATGCTAAAAATGTGCATAAATCAGTCGCAAAATTGAAATAAAAGTGATTTTTGTGAGCCTATAACAGTGAAATGCAATGTATTTCAGTGTCTTTTATCATATATAATAAAACTTGGTTGTGTAATGAAAACAGGTTAAGCTTTTTTGGTTTCTTGGGGAGTTCCTTCTCTGGATATGGTACCATAAAGTTGGGTTTTTGTCTCATTATTGAAAATCCTGAAAAATGTCTAAGTCCAGCTGTGAGAAAAAAATCGTTCAAAAATAATTAAAAATCACCCTTTAGTCCCATTTCAATGAAATAAACACTGTTTTCTCGCTTTTTGAGAGCTCTTTCATTTGAAATAAGTTTAAAGTGGGTTGCAACATTAGAAAAAAATCTGTCTGTGGTACCTATTTTTAGTTTGCCCTCCCATCATTGTAAAAAGGAACAACCGTGCTAATAATATAATGTACCACTCATCTTACATTTTCAGGCTGGTTGTCGCCTCATAGACTGAGTTGTAATCCAGCCAGTCATATGCCAAAATTTGTTATTTTTCCCTAAAAAAAAATTCTTATATATATATATATATATATATATATATATATATGCAAGGTTTGACGGTCATGTGGTAAGTGGACCCATTAGTTCTGATTCATCTTCTGTCAGTGATAACACTCCTCTAACAAGAGCAGTTGTTCCAAACGTTGATTGACAAGCGTGCGTTTTTTGACAACCCCGAAAAAGATGCTCACACTCACAAAATTGAAAGTTCCACAATGGAGCAAAGCATGCGAACTAGAGTACACAAAGTCTGCAAGTTACAGTGCAGAATGGAAGATAGTGAGCTAGCCTAATTGTTCATGAAGTACCTTATCGTGCAATCGTGGCTAATATAGGCTACTAAAAAGAACGAAAAAGACAGTTCTAGTGTTTCTGGCAGATGTGACAGCGATGCGTATGACAAAGCATCGATTACGCAATTCCTCTACACAGATAAACGTCTAGAAGCAGGTTATGGTTACAGCATGACTGACATCAACGATCACGTTGTGGAGCCGTTACAGCAGCACGGGCTCAAAACCCCATCTCGTATGTACATCGATTGAAGGAGACAATACAAAAGTAGCATGACCGAAAAGTAACATTTCGCAAATGTCTTGACCCCGGCATTATTGCCAAATGCCGAAGCAACCCAACCGATACAGGAATTAATAGATGCTGCTGGTTTTGATAATAACGAAGTAGTGATATCGTCCTCGGAGAGATATGCAGCACTTTTACTCGACGCAAGGATCGTGATGCATGCTGCATAAGCAGCTAAACATAGGCTACATCGTGTTATTCTTGAAAGCATGGATATGGATGTTTTGATTCGTCTATTGGTGCACGAAACTTTTCGGGGTGTATGTATATCTGCTGAAACAGTAAAACAGCCAAGATATATACACACCAGTGCATACAGTTAAAAAAATCCCTTCTATCACAAGTCATGCCTTTTTGCATATCATTGTATCACAGGTCGGGACCTGTAAGCCGCCTGTATGGTATTAGCAAAAGGCAGCCTGGAAAGCATATCTTGCAAACAAGGACATGCTTGCAACATTTGGCACTGGAGGAGAAGATTCAGACATTGTTATCCAGTTGAAGCCAGCCAAAGCATTTATACCAAAAATGTACAACCCCAGATCAGATGTGAAATGCAGGCGTTGTTGTTGTTGTTGTTGTTGTTGTTGTTGTTGTTGTTGTTGTTCGAGAAACTGGCTCTGCTCTATGAAAAAAAAATTAGTTAAAGCTTTATCATAGGGTATCACACTATACGGTCAATGCATAAGTTCACCAAGCGGGGAAACCCAACCGAGATTCCTTTGTCAGAGCTAGGTGGGCACATGTTTCTGGGTAATTTGCGGGCCACTCAGCTTACCGCACAGGCAACAACGCTAAGTACTGAATACAGCAAGTGACGAGGAGTGAAACACGGACCATGACTCCTTCAAAAACAGAATCTAGGGTGGCTGAAAAAGTATTTGAAATACAAAGGAATATCAGTTGATGGAAGGAATAAAGCGGCACTTTTATTTTTTATATTTGTAAGTTTGACGTTTCTTCCTGGTAGCAACATTACAGCCCACTACACAACAGTCAGTGGTGGTTTACCATGATAATTCGCCTTCTCACTCAACGTTCTAACTATCAATGCTTTCCGTACTCCCTCCGCCAACGATCTGGTATGGTACACTTCTATACACCTCCGGTATTTGGCCCATTTCCTGCTTTTCTGTTCATGTTGACACGAACAAGATTAGTGTCCGTCATCATGCATTATCGTGACCACTTTTGAGAAGGTGCACAGCGCGCCATCTGATAGCAAAAAAATCAGCCCGCATGCCTCGCGTTCGTAATGGGACAAATGCCGGGGTTTTCCCCGCTTGGTAAACTTATGCATAGACCTTATTTTTTACCATACGGGGCACAACATGAAGCCCTACCTGAACCTCCACAGGGCTATTTTTTTAGCAAATTATATTCAGCTAGTATAAACTTCAAACATTACAGCCAAAGTGTTGTCACTTCAAATTACTACAAATTTATTTCTTTGTGCATCGATTTCTCGACTTTTTGAGCTGTTTGCCGGTCGCGATTGGATTGCGGGACGGCTTGACATAAAACTGAGCCAAAACTATAGTAATGAAAAAGTTAGCTACTTCAATACATGGCAAAAAACTGATAGTCCAGAATACAATCATTGAAGAGAAGCAAATGAAAACTTTATCCATACACGGAAAATACCGTATAATGTTGCGCAGGCACTGAGGGCAACAACGTTGCAGTCGGGCAAAAACGGCAGTGGGAAGGTAGGAATACACCATTGCGGCCAATCAGGTGCAGGTAACAGCAATAAATAGTTCTTGATTGTCTTGTGCTGACACCTTTGGGAGCCATTTACCTGTAATAAGCCCTCTGTTTCAGATAGACTATCACATGAAGTTCTCAGCCTGTTTGTGTTGCTTTGTTTGATAGATACTTTTCCAATGATGACTTTTATCAACAGAGGGAAAATTACTTATTCATACACAGTGGCGAAATGCTGGCAAGCTGTGCTCGGCGTACGTGTTTCCTGGCTATGACAGGTAAACACTGCAATAACTTTTGATTATACTTATAGAGTCGCCTTGTTTTATCTTGCATGATTTCAATGAAAGGTGTCTGCACAAAACCGACTGCATACTTTATTTTAAAAAATGACGCAACGAAACTTACAGGCTTATGCTTATATGAAAATATACAGCAAATATTATGGTAGTTTCACCCCACAACCAGGTAAGCTCACAAGTGTGCATGCTCCGGAACCAAGGTACTTTTCACGCGTGAAAAGTACCTCGCGCTCAAGGCAGAGGGGCGAGTCTGGATCATGGCTTGGCAGATGACATGGAAGCTAGCATGCTTTCACGACGCATCAAGCCTTCGAGGTGTCAAGCGGCAGATTCGTGAAAGCTAACTTGCTTTCACGGGCGACTCAGCAAGGCCACGCGATATAGAGAGTCCCCAAGGGGATTTTAGTGATGCGTGTGGGTCAATATTCAATACCTGTGAACTTTTACTTTCAACAAAAATAAATGTTGTGTTTATAATGTTTCATAACTTCTATCACTGAACCTCCAAACAAATGGAGGTTGTATGTAGCAAAAATAATAATTTATGCTAAATATATTGATATTTATACTCTGTAACAATTTACACCCCCCTGCATCTCTCTTTTATAGACTATATAATGATATTGTGTTTCATATCTTTTATTATATTTCAAGGTTGCTCTCACAGTAGCTGCTATAAATACCCTTGATGACAGTCTCCTTGCCACTACTTGTTTATGTATCATGATTTGTATACTTGAGTTTTATCTTTTCTCTGTGGACTGTGAAAACTTCGAGAAAAGCTTGATTGAAATATTTTATATATAGTTTCATGACTCCTTGAAGTGCATTTATTTCATCCGCTGAAATGCGTTAATCCCGGTGCAGGAAGCCCATTGCCTTGGGTTTCCGGAATCCCATATGTGACGTTGGTATTGGTGGGACTGCAATATTTTAATGAGGTATATTATGGAACATATAAAAACACGCTTCTTACATTTCACGAAGGTGTGAAGCGCTACCACAATTAATTACTGTAAGCGCTAGTTTGAATTTTATGATTGCGAATGTAATTTGTGGTGCCTAACTCATTAAAACGAAGCTTGGTTTAAACATACTTTATTTATGAAAATTACAGAGATTATATCAAGACAATAGGTACACGCAATTGGGAAAGGGGCAAAGCCCTATATTAATCCCTCTTGTAGAAGAAGACAAGTGTCCCCGAACAGCACGAGACGAACAACACCAAATACAAGAGGACATTACCGCCGACGAGACAGACAGGGGGCAGATAGTGTTCATTATACCAATAGTATTAAAGTGGAACCTGGCTCTGAGCAATGTAAGAAATAATGACAACAATCTCCATAAAGTGAGCCACAGGTACATTGTGGGGTATTCTTGATGCCAATCTTGAAAAGGTTAGAGTTCAATTGCCTGGCATCCAAGCGGAAGCGGGTGTGCTGAAGAGCAAAAAATCCAATGCCAAAGTTGTGCAATTCATCAAACTTTATGGCCGATTACCAGCTAACCTATGCTTGATTTGAAATTATTGATAGACTCGGAATTCCGTATTTGGATACGGAGCTGATTCCATAACCTGATAGTTGAGGGAACGAAAGATTTGTCGAAATAGTCAATGCGAGCTCGGAAGTGAAAGAGGTCGATTATGTTGATTACTCTGAGTTAATCGAAACTTAACAAGTTTAAGCATCGATTTCCTTTTCCAAAAAAAAAAAAATCGTAATGAAGATCTCAAGCATCCCCTATATAAACAATGACGCCTTGCAAGAGATACACCAATTTTAAGTATTAATTATCAACGAATCTGAGCAAAAAGACGGGCTAATAGCAGAGCCATACCCCCGTAATTCAACAACACTCCGGTTTTGTTTTGGTTTATGTCTGTGATTTTGTGTGTGTGGTCTCTGCGGTCTGTGTGACGCGTCGCGTCACAGGGTCCTCTGACATTTATACTAAAATGTAATTTTATTGAGAAAACACAAACGCAGTGCAGAGTTTACTGTTTGCTCCTGTAGTACACTAAATTTTGGATTGTTAAAATGCAGTAAATTCAGTATTTGTGAGCAACTTTGAAATCATGCGTATCGGTAAATGTAGGTCGACGACCTGTTTTAGATTACCTCTTTAACACGTCCTTGGCTGAACGAACTCATCTATCGAAAAGCCTTTCTTTTTGTTAGACACTGTTCCTTAAATTCAAGTACCGTGCTCAAAATCTCTATATCCAAATTGAAATAGTGTTGTAACCTGTCGCAAAGATGCAGTGGCTACTAATATGGAAATTTTGATCAGTTTCCCAGATTTATGTCATCTCGCACCACAACACCGAATCTGAACTGGCAACATGCCGTTTTGGGCACCTATTAAAGGGATAAAATATGAGTTCAGCTGCCTCCAGCAGCGACCTGGTGAAAACACTGTCTGAAGACATTGATGAAAGTAACACGCAACTTGCACAACAAATGTTTCATACTTTGCGATGGTTATTTATTTCACACCTGTAAGGTTTTTCTGTTCCGCAGAAACCCCTTTCCAGCCGAAGAAGGGTGTTAGCCAGGCCCAGATTCCATCGAGTTCGTGAGTAGGTATCATTTATCACACTTTATCGACAACGTTTTCTGATAAACATGAATAATTGACTTTTTTTTCATACGGCCCGGTACGTTTGAGACTTTAGTGTAAATAATTAAACTGTGAAAATTTCATATGTATATATATGATTCCCGCTCGTTCCGAATATAAAGTATACATTTTTCGGCATTTCCTTAATGCTGGTGGATTTAAGTCCCCGATTCTGGAAATAGATGCCGACTCAGTAAATATACTGCATTACCGTGTTGATATGGCACTCGCACATAACTACCTCCATTGAACCATTCTTTTTAGGAATGGGGATTTGGTCGAGTGGATATGTGCGTTTCCCATTTCAGCTAGGCGACTGGTGCCAAAGGTAGCAGGTTCGATTCCCGCTCGTTCCGAATATAAAGTATATATATATATATATATATATATATATATATATATATATATATATATATATATATATATATATATATATATATATATATATATATTACATATATATATATACATGCCTTGGGAAGTTTATGGGCTTTAATACACTGCCCACAAAAACAAATATACAATGGAATAGGTCCTACAGCCGGTTTGTGGGTCATGCCCATTGTCTGCGTGTCAACTATAATCCTCAAACCGGACCATTGGCAGAATATATATACCAAGTACAGCTTAACACAATTTTTTGGGCATCTATAGCTTCCCATAATATCTAGGCAGATTTGCTAATTTCTATGTTTCTGAAACCCCCCAGGTAGCGCATTGAATTTAAGGCAAACATGGTTTATAGGCATTTTTCAACTGCCGATAAACCGAACAGCTGCCCACAAGACGGTCTGAGGATTACAATTCCGTCCACAAACCACCCGAGACATAACTATATATATATATATATATATATATATATATATATATATATATATATATATATATATATATACATATATATATATATATATATATATAATCATCACTGATTGCTGTTTCATCTTCATTTTCAGTTGACTCTTGCTCACCCAAGAGTTCAGGTGGAAAAGTGGTACATCCACACTTGCTAGCTGTAGGTAAAACAGCATGATAATGTACCACAGTGTTTGTAATAGAAATATATGAAAGTACTGGTGGGATAGTGGAAGTTCTTTAAACTGGGCAGAATTTTGTCCATTCACAAGTTCTATCATATTTACAAACCACATGAGATTGACATTGAAATAATGTTGCCATGGCATATATTTCTACATCAGATCCCCAACTTATAACTTTGCTACCGGTGTTGCAAATGATGATCAAAACTGCCCACTTATGCAGAGAACATATCTCTGACTCCTCGTGAATTGACAAGTTTTCAAACGAAGTACTGAATGTAGTTCTTTTATTGGAACAAGTAAGTACCAACTGCGCTAAACAAACAATTCACATCACCTGCAACATGGCAAATAACTGTATCTTCTTTCAACACGAATGGTGAAAATTTATGTCTCGGGTCATATTTATTCTCACCTGCAGTGACCGGTACAGGGGTCAAACTGTATGACAAGAGATACGTGCATGTCTGCAATTTCTTGTTGAAACATATACACACATCCATGTTAAAAAGATGTCGAGTCTGTAAAAGAATCAATTTTTGGAAAATAAAAGTAAAATTAGATACATTGAAAGTTGTCAGATTTTTTTGTTAATCAGTCTTGGACTATATAATGTTCTTTAATTATTTTAGGAATTACAACTTGCAAGAAAATGTCTTCAAATTTGATGTAGTTATGGAAAATACAAAAATATTAATGGGGCAGATAGTGTTCATTATACCAATGGTATAACAGTAGAACTTGGCTATGAGAAATGGCGAAATAATGGCAAGAATCTTCATAAAGTGAGCCACAGGTACATTATGGGGTATTCTTGATGCCAATCTTGAAAAGGTGAGAGTTCAATTGGCTGGCATCCAAACGGAAGCGGGTGTGCTGAAAAAGCAAAAAATCTATTGCCAAAGTTGTGCAATTCATCAAGCTTTATGGCGCTGATTACCGGCTGAACTATGTTTGATTTGAACTTATTGATCGTCTCGGAATTCCGTATTTGTATAGGTAGCTGATTCCATAATCTGACAGTTGAGAGAAAGAGAGATTTGTCAAAACTCATGAAAGGCAATTGTGATTTATTTTTTCATTTTATTTTTACAGAGAAGTTTGCAAATTTGGTGAATGACTGTTCTTCTGCATTTGCAAGTTTAGGCCTTCTCTGCATGATATTGTTAGACAAATTTATGATCTTTTTAATTGGCTGTAAAAGTGCATGCTTCGTGATGTTTCCCTGACTTAGAGTAAATTATAAATTACTTAAAAGCTCTCCTTGTTGACCTGATTACTGATGAAGATTATATGTAAACATCCTTGTATGCATATATATATATATATATATATATATATATTATTGAAAAGCAATGGTCAAAAGTTCAAAAGTATTGTCCTTTTTTGTGTCTATAAATTGGACTTTTAGGAGAAAAATAAGACCTATTTCAACGTAGAATATATCTGCGTAGATATCTAAACAAGTCACTCAGGACAACCTTATTCATTAAAGCACCAATTAAAAATGAAATCAGCATATAACTTTGAAAGTTTTCCCCTTTCCTTTTTCACCCATACCGTGTTATTTTTAACGTAATAATGGCCATTTTTGTAGCAAAATACACCTTAGCAAAGAACAGTAAATATGTTTTCAGTGATGTTGTCCCTCAGGCGACTTTTTGTGTGCAATCAATTTTTTTTTCAAGGAGTAGGTCCTTCTATTTTAACTATTACAAGTGAACATATGAAAAAATGAAGGTAAGCGCCAAACCAAGTAGGCATAAGTTAAAATTTCGATTGCCTTGATTGGAAATTTGCTTTGTTGTCCTTTTCCTGAAAATAAAGAGAAAAAAAAACCAAAAACAAGACGACTGCATTATAAACGATATTTACAGGAAACATAATATGCAACAGTTGAAATCAAAGTAATAATAATTCTTTTACTTCATTCCGTTCGACTCAGTTTTTGTTTATAATATAAATAGCAAACATATACAGTAAAACAGTTTTCAATTTTCAGGATGCAAGGTATAAGAGTAAAATAGTTCCACTTTTCAATACACAAAGGTAAAAAGGCTGAGTTACAGTAAAACCATACACTTATACAGACAGCTTATTAAGACTGTCAAACTGTCGCGGCGACATTGCGATAGATTCCGACACATGTCACGCCGTTGCCTAAACCTCTATGACGTGACAGCTAAGGTAGCCGGTTGCACTGCTGCCCAACCTCTACGACTGGACAGCTGATCTGTATAATGAGTACGTCAGGCAAGCAACATATCTGATCGTGCAGCAGTTGTCGTCAGTTGTCCTGTTTATGGGTCATCTAATCTTCTGCAAAAGGGGTTAATATACGGCTTAGTCCTTTTCCCATATGTGAATTGTATCTGATTATTGTTAAATATAAATACCTTTCATTCAACTTGAGTTTAATACAGCATTTTCGAAATAAAAAAGGATCTATCACTCAAGTACTGTAGTTGCAAGACACATCTGTAAAAATGCAGTCATAATAGCCAAATACTGCATGCATTAGATTGTTTTTTGAAATCAGATCTGTCTACTCTATTGACAATCGAGCACCCAGAAAACTTCGAATGTTTAACTGGGCTGTGTCATGACTTGAATATGTAATGTGCTATCATATGTCCGCACGAATTTGATTTTTGATACCACAATTATAATTTTCGCATTTAAGAGACCATATCATCCTGGACATCAACATATTAAACTGTACCCCTCCGTACAGGCCATGCATTTGCTGACATCCCCATGCCGTGGACATGTTAACTTAGGAATGCCCCTATCTCCCATACACAGTATCTTATCCAGGGTCAGGGCATTGAGGTCGCTGCCCCCCCCCCCCCCCCCGCTCCATTAATTCCTGGACCAGTCCGTACTTTAAAATGTGTACATTTCCTTGCCAAAAAGCACAATATCCTGAACTTGAAAACAGTTCATTCAAGACTTATTCTTTCTTTTTTTGATAGAGCTACTCTGTTGTAAGAAAATGACGATTATTTTCAGCATATCTCAAACATTTAACATACTGTCAATGATTAAAAAAAATCACAAATTGCACTGAAACGCCGGCAGCTTATAACTCCCAAGCCCCTCTGCACACCAAGTGCTGTCCCCTGGCAGAAGAATATCTCTGGAGCAAACTGTTCTTTCCTTGTAACATTTTTAAGGGTCCGCCCCATGGGGGACTCTTTCTGTTTTCGGGTTGTTCCTCCGTCCATCCGGATGTCCGTCTGGATCTGCACATTCTCGTAGCCGCGATATGTACAGAGTGCCTCCATGTATTTTGTGCAAATCTGGTATTATGCTTATCTAACCTGCCAAGATGAACTGATTAGATTTTGGTGTCACCATGACCTAATTTGAGCAAATGGCAGCCTAATTAAATGCTCCCTTGGGCTCGTTACCTCATTATCTCCAGAATACTCCAATGTATTTTGCTCAAAATTGGCAGTATGCTTATCTAGAATGCCAAGATGAACTGACTAGATTTTGGTGTCACCATGATCAAAATTTGACTAAATGGCACCCTAATTATATGTTCGTCAGGGCTCGTTACTGCGATATCTCCAGAATGCTTCCGTGTATCTTGCTCGAATTTCATAGTATGATTATCTTGTATGCCAGGATGATCTGATTATATTCTGGTGTCATTTGGACCTAATTTGAGCGAATAGCAGCTTATTACATTTTCGTTAGGGCTCGTTACCACGATATCTCCAGAATGCTTGCATGTATTTTGTTCACATTTTATAGTATAATTATGTTATATGAACTGATTAGATTTTGGTGTCACCATGACCTAATTTGAGCAAATGGCGGACCCTTCAGTGAGCGCTTTGCATAAAAGCTATGCTTAATTCCCTCTTCTTTCACGAGAGACACTTATTTTGCAGTAGATCTGTACCAGTTTCGAAGAGCTTGCTCCAGTTGGACAGCCCTGCACCAGATAGCATCCTACATTTAGATATAGCTGCCGTATAAATCCCATATACTTATATCCACTCTGTTATCAAAACTACAAATGTATAAAACTAAAGCACGCTAATTTGTCTCTTTACGTGATAAACAAGGTAACCTTGCCTGGTTGAGCTCAGCAGTCAGTGACCTGCTGTGTGGGAAATGAGTTTTTTAGTTATAGCAAGGAAACTTTTGGTTATAACGAAAGAGTTTTTTAGTCAAAACGAGAAGTTTTTTGTGACAACGAGAAAAGTTTTGGTTATAACGAAAAGTTTTTTAGTTATAACGAGAAAACTTTTGGTTATGACGAAAAGTTTTTTAGTTAAAACGAACAGTTTTTTAGTTGTAACAAACAAATCTTTCAGTTATAACGAAAGGTTTTTAGCTGTGACGAGAAAACTTCTGGTTACAACGATTTTCTTATTTGGTGGCCTTAATACGCTTCAGTATGTTTTTTTTTTTGTTTTTGTTTGTTTGTTTGTTTTGTTAATTCCATCCTTGTTGTTTGGTTTTTGTTTGTATGTTTGTTTTGTATTGTTTTTTTTTTTTTTTTTTTTTTGTTTTTTTTTTGCTTTGTTTTGCTTTTGTGGGTTTGTGGGTTTTTTGTTTTTGTTTTTGGTTTTGGTTTTTTTTTTTGTTTTTGTTTTTGTTTTGTTTTTGTTTTGTTTTGTTTATTTATTTTGTAAGATTTCAGCAAAACATGAACAAAACGATTCATAAAAGATCCAAAATTCACCATAACATGACCATCTGAACATATTTGGTAGAAACCAACCAAACCCAAGTGGATCTGGAAAACGTTTTGGAAAAGTCCAAAATGTGAATTGTGATAGAACGGACGGGTTATGCACGACGGACCATCTTACAGCCTCAACTGACTGACGATTCAATTGAGGTAAAAATTGAAACAGGGATGACATTTTTCATTTCTTGTCGCCATGACGCCTGTGTTGTCTCCCTCTTGTAAGCACGAACCACTTCCCTTCCTGAAATAGAAAAGCAAAGCAACATTAGGTAAGACTCATATCGTTACCCTTGGAATACAGTAGCCCAACATGGAATATGTCACATTTTACCCCACAACTGAGGCAAGTGACACACCTTAAAAATTTGATGTATCATTAGCATTTTATCGTAAATATGAAATCATTTCCCATGCCGTGAAAATGTGAAGACATATTGTTACAAAATTTGAGCAACACACTTCGATTCAAGTCTTTCAAATTTTTAAAGTCCTGAAATAACTCAGTACTCAGTGTGCCCTTCTGGTTTTGTATGGGATCGCAGGGGTATTTGTGGAGAGAGGTTTCCAAAGCAATATCCATATATATATACAGGTTAGACAGGGACAGGTTAGCTTATGGAGAGTAAAGAGTTCGAACTGCGGAATAGGATATTGACTACTAGGAAGTGGTTCTGGGCAAAAAGACACAAATACAATTCTGTTCGCTTTGAACCATTGATGCTTGGTGGATAGGTCTGTACAGGCTGGTCCCCGATCTATGATTTTCAATGCATACTGGAATTCCAGGTAACGTCTTTAGTCTAGCACCCATTTGGACTTGTTTTAGTTATTGTTATTGTTATTGTTAATTTTGTTACTCGGTGGACTTAACAACGACGAACCAGGATAAGGTTTATGGACATGACTACAGATAAATGGCATGATGGGCTTTCAAAATTATGTTTAAAATCTAATACAATCATGAACAGTGAGATAAACAGTGAAAACTGTTCAACGTTAGCCTCGAGCGCTGATTTTGGAATATGTTTTGATGGAAATTGTAACTGTCTATTCTGCAAGTCACATTTCACAAAGAACAAAGAATTTCACAGTAACGTTACTAACAAAAAATTCAAATTAAGGAACCCCCGATTGGAAAATTTGCTATTAGCTAGTGAATCTACCAATATCATTTATTTGTTATCCTGCATCAAATGTAAAGCACAATATCTGGGCCTAACTACTCAATCAGTTAAAAAGAGATTCAGTGGTCATAAAACTACAATTAAAAATCACAAGTTAAACACTTTTTTGTGTAACCATTTCAATTCTGCAGAACATTCACATTTGGATTGCCGGATACAAATTATTGATTACATAGAGCCAAATTTGTTAGACCAAGACAGTTATGTCAACACAAGGAAATTATTACAAATGGAAGATTTTTGGATCAAAACACTTAATTCAGCTTTTCCTTATGGACTCAATGACAGAATTTTAGGCTTCGGTGATGTTAGGAATTTGGACTTGACAACTCTTGACAGAAGTCACACACCTTTTCATAACAATCAGGCTGGTATTCAAAGAAGAAGAAGTCATGGACAAAGAAAATCACGGAAAAACAGGAAATGCAGGAACATGGATACAAAAGACCTTGTCCAAAATTTACTACAGGCTTTCTCCAATGGTATTGATTTATTACATACAGCTCTTAAAGCACTATCATTTCGAGACATTGCACGAATTAATGAATATTTGGGTCTAACTAATTCAGAACACACATTTCGGCAAAATTTTTGTGAAATTGTGTATGCTTACACAGCAACTGTCCGGAAACCAGATTCTAATAAGAAAAAATTAGATCAAATGCTTTGCAGCATTCTTTCAAATACAAAATCATTGACTCACTAAACATTCAGTCCCTTTTCAAATTGAAATTTGTTCGTAACATGATTCCCAAGGAATGCAAAATAAAAGATCCTCCCATCATTTCCTATAAATATGGCAACAATATTGGACATAGTATCATGAATTACAAAAAATTTCTGGCTTCAATTACTCTTGAGGATATCGCAGCAAATCAAAATTGTGACTGTATGTCTAATAGTAAATATTCTAATTTTGTTGATGCACACCACAAACATGTATTAACAGGTAACTTGGATATAATACAAAATTCAGGTTTAAAAGAATTAATGAAAAAAGGTACAAAATTTCGGATATGTTCCAAGTTGAATATTGACAGTATTTTTCAGGATACATGTGATGCACTCGACTCCTACTGTATGAAATGGGCAAAGAAAGAAAAAATGGAATTTCAGAAATTTGAAGGATGGTTATCAAACTTGAAAAGAGTCTTTAGAAATAGAATTTATCGTTGCAAATCCCACATTAAGAATTTCAATACGGTTAATCTAAAACAGCCTAAAGTTTCTAAAGCAGTCAAAGAACTACAAGATAGATTTGTAGTCACTAACATAGATAAGGCAGGTAACAATTTTGGGATCATCTGCAAAAAATATTTTCTGGATGTTTTGAAAAAGGAACTTGGTATAAACAATATTTCAGACATAAGAGGAAATGACGTTTATAAATTACACAAACAATCCATTGATAATTTGATAGATGCACATAAAGATGAGATGAAAAGGAATTTTAATATCAAAATTTCTGAAGAGGACTCCTCTATTCCACTTTTGTTCTGGATACCCAAATTACATAAAAACCCTTTTAAATCTAGATTCATAGCTGGTGCTTCAAAATGTACTACAAAGCAATTATCAAAAGAAGTAACTTTGTGTTTGACTGCAATTAGGAATCATTTTCGTAAATACTGTAATGCAATTTCTAGAAACTGGGAAATAAATTGTTTTTGGAGTATTAACAATTCTTTCGAGTTTGTATCTAAAATCAAATTTGTAAAGGCAAAAAATATCAAATGTTTTGATTTTTCTACACTGTACACAAATCTACCCATAGATGAAGTCAAAAGTTCACTTTCAGAATTAATTAGCAAAATATTTAAACATAATGGTAAACCATACATAAATATTAATTCATATGCAAAGAAAGCACATTGGTCACACAATAAATATTCAAAAAGTAACGTTAAATCTTTATAAAACTTCTCTTGGATAATACTTTTGTTCAATGCGGACCACTGGTTTTTCAACAAATAAAAGGCATTCCAATGGGTAGCAACGGCTCCCCTTTACTGGCAGATTTATATTTAACCTTGCTTGAATCTAAGTATATGAATAAATTGATGAAAAAGGACTTTCAAATGGCTACAAAATTATCAAACAACACACACCTTTTCATAACAATCAGACTATATATATTGATGACATTGCTTGTGTAAATGTACAAAATTTCAGTGAAACTGCTAAAGAAATTTACCCAAAAGATATCCCTTTGGAGGGTAACAATTCAGATGGTTTCAGAGATGTGTTTTTGGACTTGGATATTCAGGTCACTAATGACAGGTTTTGTATTAAAGTCTATCACAAAATAGATGAGTTTAACTTTGAAGTAGTTAATTATCCTTTCCCGGACAGTAATATTTCGGATACTATTGGATATAACACATTTTGTCACAAATTTTGAGATTTGGTCGTATTTGTTCTAAATTTCAGGACTTTGCATCAAGAACCAAATTTATTTACAATAAACTTGAGTCAAGAGGATTCAAAGGTGTACTTTTGATCAAATATTTCTACAAATTTTGCTGTAAATATCCCGAGATGGTTAGAAAGTTTGGCTTCAATAATTTCAGAGATTTTAGACTTGCCTGTTTTGCTACTTAATTTTATCTTTTGGCATCATTCTGTTTTAATGTTCACCTTTCAGACATTTTAGGCTAGCTTGTTTTCTGTTAGGTCAAACCCCCAGGGGCTATAGGTAGCAAGCAGCTACTGACGACAGTTACAAGCTTGCCTAATAGTGCTTGATATCTGTTTAAGAAGTATTACATTTTCGTTGCATTCTCTTGACTTAAGCACAAATAATGACTTTCATTATTTTCTGACTTGCCCTATAATTCTACTGTTAACATCCAAAGATTATTAGAAAGTTTGGCCGCAATAATCTACAGTTTTTAGACTTGTCTGTTTTGCTACTTAACTTTATCTTTTGGCATCTTTCTGTTTTAATATTCACTCTCAGACATTTTAGGCTTACATGTTTTCTGTTAGGTAAACCCCCAGGGGCTACAGGTAGCAAGAAGCGGCCTACAACAGTTGCATGTTTGCCTAATTGTACTTAAAATCCTGTTAAGAAAAATTGTTTTGATAGCATGTTTTTGGCATAAATGCTAATGACTTCCATTCTTTTCTGACATGCCTAAATGCACATTTACTCACTATTAAAAAATTACTCAAAATTGACAGTATTTTCTCAAGTGTCACAAACCTGACACATTAAGTCGACACATTGACTCAGGGTTGGCAGTTAAATAGAGCTTAATTGTTTGAGGAGTAGGTGTCATCATGGAGTTTGTTTTACATCTCTGGTACAGGATATACATTGTTGCAGTCCTTGTTAGGATTTTCCTTGGTTTGTACAGGTGGTCTAGCTGCAACTGTTTATTTTACAATCACTGGGACTGAATATAATGCCCCAGCTTGTTTCCACTTCAGTTTAACATTGGCGGATGGTTTAACTAGGAAAAGCTGTCCAGCTAGAAAGGGTCTATTTTGGTTCAGGGGTAAGTCAAATTGTTCTTATCTGAACCTGTACTATGGAAATTTGGTCATTATGGTTTGTTTGACAGGTATTCTTCTTTGATATGAAGCTCTGCATTTGCAAGCAAAACTTCACATATTTAGCTAATTCATCAATTGCCACGTTCATATTTATTCATTACTATGTGGGTTGTCTTTGCAGAATATTTAGCTTAGGCAAGGAGCCGCTACTCAGAAAGACATGTACGGGTAAAAGGCTCCGAAACATGTTGAGTAGTTACCCGCTGAAGACCCTTTAATTTATTTGGGCTGATACAGCCTATGTCAAAATTTTACACAGGAACGTGTGCAATATAGACAATAGTAATTCCATATATAAACAGGTTAAACAGGGACAGGTTAGCTTATCGAGAGTAAAGAGTTCGAACTGCGGAATAGGATATTGACTACTAGGAAGTGGTTCTGGGCAAAAAGACACAAGTACAACACCATGCCGCCCATCTTTGTCCACCCGACAGAAACCAGCGAGTAACACCATATTCAAACTTTTATTCTGAGCTCTTTCTACCTACATATTTCTGGACATTGATATCTAAGTGGTGAGCGCGGGCGTTCACGTAGACCTTCACACAGATCCGGATCCTCAGATTTGATGCTAAGGCTGTACACCTCATAAAGTTAATGTGTGCCTTCTTTACACTTGAAATATGGAAATATTAAGCTAGCTACAGAACAGATTTAAGTGAAACTTGCCATAAAATTGGCGAGAGAGGAACATATCTGAGGTCAAAATATCAAATTTATAGATTAAAGACTTTGACCCGAAACTTTGAAAATCCAGGTACTTGTAGACTTGAAAAACACTGTCCTGGGTCGAAGTTTCCAAATTGTGAAAAATTACCATAATATCAAGATAAATGAACTATACAAAGTTTTCCAATGAAATGGTGTGTCATCTCCTATCCAAAAAAGCTAGGAATAAGAAATTTAGATTACTTACAAATCAATAACTTTTGTTGGCTCAACAAGCACAAACTAGCACAGTCCTATACATTACATGTTAAGCCAAGACAAAGAGCCACGAGTAACTTAATACTCGGGGACGCTATCTCTGACCCGTGTTACTTGCGAACAAAGAATAATCATCACTTGCGCTCAGTTACTAATGTAGACATACGTATAAATTATTCTAATGATTCGAAATAACTTGTAGAAATACTTGTATGAAATTATGAAACTTGATAAAGAAATTAAATAAATTATAAATACGAAACTAACAATAATGTCTTGCAGTTTGTCTTCGTATGGCATCACGGTGCCACGTGGCTATAGCAGACGCCACAGGAGAGTTCTCCCACAGTATTATGTCCTCCGTTTAAATTAGAGCCATATAAAACTGGTACATACTCGTAGCTTAAAAAGTATACTGAACACAAAATGCAAACTGGCTGAAAGAGTTTAACATGTCTAGTAATGATCAATTGCTAGGATTTTCCTTTCTGACAAAAACTGATGTATGCGTATCTCAATAGAGAAAGCATCCCGTCACCTAAATAAGATGAGCAAATTTACCATTATTTCTGGATGTTGCTTCAGACAAGCACTTTTAAGCGCGTTGACTTACCATAAAAGCAAACGAATTGTTCAACCGCTCGTGGTAAAGGAACAAGGTGGTACGACGTGCCTGGAGAAATCCTTTAAGGCTACTATTCAGAATGAAAATGGAAGATGTTTCGTTTTTCCATGGTTAAATTATACCCGGTTTCATGTTGTTTCGAACAAACAAAAACATATTGAAGACACTCCTCTCGTTTCCACCCTTTGCGGGGCCTCTGGAGGATTATTCGACTATTTCTCTTCTTTTGTATTTTTTTTTTTGTTTTGTTTTGTTTTTGTTTTTTTGTTTGTTTGTTTGTTTGTTTTTTTTTTTTTTTGCAGGGTAATCGTACACGGATCTGTCTGTAATGGTACAATTGTTCTTTCTGATGAACACATCAAATCTGAAGAAAACGCTTTATCTGTGCTGAGGAAAGGTCAGAAATAGCTCTTAGGTGTGTATTCGCCCCAATACACAACTGAATACACAAACATCAGAGCTAGAGTTGTGTATTCCCATTAGCATGTATGTTAAAGCAACCATAAATAAACAAATCACTTTTGTAGCTGTGGTTATATTATTTTCGTGAGGTATTTAGTTATGCATTTAGATTTACTGTCTGAAATATGGTATTTCTATGTGCAGTAGTTTTTAAGTTATTAAGTTACCAATTACAATGTGAAGCCATGGGACTACACATCCCTAGCCCTCCACTGACTGCAGTGCCCTCTTTCAGGCAGTTCTTGAACCTTCTCTTCTTGCCCTTGCCTAATTGCGGATGTTGATGTGCCATGCTACCGGTCGAGCATAGGTGCGATTGCGGCCCACATTTTTTCAGCTGTGGTATCACTTAAAATGTCCTGAACACATTTTGCATCAGGATACCCTGGAGGAAGCTGCACAAGTCGGCATTTAATGGTTCCAAGTAAATAGCATGAAGGCTAACCAAGATAAGTTCCACCCAATGTTACTCTCTACAATATCCTCATGCCCTAGAGAAGACTTTTACTTTGTAATATATGGTGTACAAATCAAACCAGAAAGATATGTAAAATGACTAGGCATTTACATAGATGATAAACTCAAATTTCATGACCATATACCCTACCTATGTAAGCAGGCTGCCAAGCAAATAAGTGTATTAAGACGTTTCTTCATGATTCTCAGTCAGAAAGAAAAGATGCAAATATTCAATGCTTATATATCATCCAACTTCAACTACTGCCCTCTTGTCCCGCACTTATGCAGAGAAACTGATGCGAAGAAAAGGAAAGATCCAGGAAAGAGCTCTTCGTCTTGATTTTAATTACCATAGTACTTCATATTCCGATCTCTTACAACGAGCAAATAAATCTTCACTCTACTTAAACCGCTTCAAGAAATGGTGCACCGAATTTTACAAAGTCTTACGCACAGTAGCCCATCTTTCATGGACAATATGTTTCAAAGAAATGAAGTTTCTTATAACTTAAGAGATAATGACAAAATTCAACAGTCTGCTTGCAATACTATCACCTATGGATGAAACTCTATAAGCTACCAAGTGGCAAAGTTATGGAACACACTTCCCCCAGACCTACAGGCAGCACCTACACCGCCTCATTTAAAACGTCATTCACAAAAATGGCTTGGCCCTACGTGCTCATGGCCAATGTGCATTCCGTGCCACAGCAGGAGGTAATGTCCTAAAAATGTTGATTGCGGATTTTAAGGTACTGAACTGTGAATAAAGTTTCATGGTAAACTCGTTGTACATACCGTTCCATTTTTACCTTTTCAGTCGGAAAATAAGGTTTCGGCGCTAATGTTTCTTGTATATGAAATTTGACATGAAATAAAGATGATTATTATCATTATTATTATTATTATTATTATTATCATCATCATCATCATCATCATCATCATCATTTTGATCAGAATCGAAATAACCCCGCATAGAATGTTCAACCCCGAGTGTTAACCTTTCTCTCGCTAAGTACCGGAAAACTGAATGAGTGATAAATGATACTTTGGCAACGAAACGTGCAAACTTGTCAGAATGCAGAGAAGTTTTTAATTCTCTGCAGAGGGGTTTTTAATTCACTGTAGTCTATTTAATTATTATTTACACTGCATAGAGTTTTAGATACACTGCAGGCTACTTCTAGTATTCTGCAGTGTATTCAAAACTCCTTGCACAGAATTAAAAACTATCCGCAGGAAATTTAAAACTTTGTGCACATAAATAAAAACTCGCTTCAGTGTGTTTAAAAGACTTCGCAGTATATATTTCATTCGAAAACACATTGCAGTCCTACTAAAACTCCCTAAAGTTCATTAAAAACTGTCTGCAAAGTATTTTAATTCCCTGCACAGAATTAAAAACTATATGCGGGGTCTTTAAAACTCTGTGCATTTATGAACGAAATAGACCGCAGAGAGTTTTACTTAACACGTTGCAGAGAGTTTTTAATTCTGTACGAATAGTTTCGGATTCTCTGCAGAGAGTCATAATAGTGTGCAGATAGCTTTTAACTGACTGTAGAGTTTTAACTATATACAGATCGTCTTAATTAGACTACAGTGTATTTATGGATGGAATACAGTACAGAGAGTTTTAAATACACTGTGGAGAATTTAAAACTGTCTAACGACAAACTCTATGCAGCATATTTAAAACTCTCCGCAGTGAAATAAAAACTCTGAGGTCTAATCATGAATATGTGCACTTTTGAATTGCTCCATGATACTCTCATTTACTGTCTCAATATCGTGTGATCTACCGTCGTCCGCCTACGTCAGCGGGATCTATATTTACAGCCTTATTAGCATTTATTGAGCGAAGCTATCAACGTCGACACATTTTGCATGATGAATGTACTACCTTAATTGTAATTTCAAGAGAGTGACAAAGAACCTGCGCACTGATGTACAACTAAAGTCACAAGTTTCACACATGCTAGTTATAACCACTGGTTTGGTTGCATGTACGCTGCACCAGCTGATAGTGTTTATGTTATACCTTATTGTAACAGTTGAGGGTTTTACCTTGGCAGTGCAATATCATACGGGATGTTGAATTTGCTTCCTTTTTTCCTGGCATGGCCACTGGTGCTTGGTAAGTATTTTGAATATTTATTTTTCTTTGCCACATTGTCTTTTTTACGAATTATTCTAAACATGTATAATGGAATATGATACCCTTAGGCGAAAGATTGCAGGAATTAAATCGTTGTGCAGTATCATCACCAACACCCATTGATAGTCAAGAGAAGGAAGCCATTTTTCCTGGGTGTTTTTTTTGTTTTTTTTTTTTGTTTGTTTTTTTTTTTTTTGTTTGTTTTTGTTTTTTTGTTGTTTTTTGTTGTTTTTTTTTTTGTTTGTTTTTTTTTTGTTATTGTTTTTGGTTTTTTGTTATTTGTTTTTCTTTATTTGTATTTTTTTGTCATTGTTTTGTATTTAACTTAATTATAGTGTTATTGATCAACTGCTGAGGCAAAACACTGGAAGAAAATATTTTTCAAGACATCGATGAGTATCGCTGTGCATTTTGTTTTCTTCGTACTGTGCTAAATTTGTTGAATATTGGGCTGTAATCGGTGCCTAATGCTGTTGGTTCAAGACCCGGCCGTTCCATGTTTACAAAGCATATTCCAATGTACTCGTTGTCGGGTTGGTTACAAATAATAATTATTAATTGTTGAAAAATAAGCAATGGATTTTTTTGTTTCCTGATAAAATTAAAGGTTCTATTCATTTCAGGTTCTCTGGTATTCAATCGCACGCAACCTGGCAACTCTTCGCTCTACGTAATCCCGTTACCTCAGTGGTCACGTACCGGTGCCACACGATTCCGTTTTATGCAGTTCGAGCAACACTACTACATCCATACATACAGATGGGCACTCGACCTTGTCAATTTCTCTGTAGCATTTACAGACTTCGAAACAGATAACATGAGGTATGGCCCCCACATCAAAAATGTATAAAATTGACACCACTCAAAAATTCATTGGAGCCAGAGGCGGTGTTGTGTCACGGACCTGAAATGTGATGAATCAACAACATGCTGGCTCAAAGCCAGGGTGCCTCTCGCGATTTTAGAGTCCATAAACCCTTAGGGAGTACAAAGTTGCCGTTTCAATCTTTCAAGCTGTAAGAACATACAAACAAGTTATAGGCACGCCAGGGTCAGTCTTTTGGTCCTTGTGACGACATGGCGCATTTGCGTCAGCTCCCTCTGGTAGATAATATATTGATGACGAACTCGTTCCAAAACTTGCGTATCTTGTTCCAGAAACCAGTGGCGAATGCTAGGTTCCTCGTAAGCCTACACTTTCAAATTTTAATCTGCCAGAAATACACGATAGCTTGCCAACAATCAACCGATATCACCAATGAAATAGTGTGCAAACAATGTGTGGTTCAAAAGAAAGAAGTGACACTGTTCGGAGTTTGAAAGAATATGAACTGTTCTATGTTTCAGACAACCTTTTTCAACGAAACAATTATATTGTGTGTATCAATTACAATGTTCACAAATGTGGAAAAATCTCGACATCTCTAAGCAGCCGAATAAAAAGTTTGGTGAAAGTTCTTATACCATGAACTGTATTTCAGGCATCGCAATTTCGTCCGTTCGATGCTAAGGCACTGCGGCATGTTTCGAATGAGAATTACATGTTGGCTAATAAAGGCTAAAGCCGAAGTTATTTTCTGGGATGGGCTTGGTGTATCTTGTGCCTTCGCTACACCCGGTAATTCTCTGACGTGAACGCATCCTAAGCCGTACGTTATTATGTCGTGCGTCAAACCAGCAGACATTTCGGTATCCAATAGAACAGAAAAACATGATCCATATTCATTAATTCCAAACCCAACAATGACAGCAAAGAGATTCCAGAATTGCCAAAGCATCAACATTTTTCTTCCAATACCAAAGTGAAGAAACAAATTTCACTCCTGACTTGAGACAGGCAGTCACCCATAAAAGGCAACTGGTGGTTTTAAACTAGAATTCTTTCTTTCATTACAACCAATTTTTGTCCGAAGTTTTACTGAGACACCATTATGCTGATGAAATCGAAATTTGGCAACGTGGTAACTGGGTTGATTAAAACAATCAACACAATTAACATGTTAAAACTCGAATATGATATTGAAAAGACCGTTTGAATACCACCCAAAGGCAATAAATAGCAATCTGTTTTTGAGGTAAATCACATCATGTACATATTGAAATTCAAATATAAAATTCGACCACGAGTAAGACATCCACACATACAAATTCAAAATACAGTCTACTTTATATCAAAAAGCCATTATCAAACACAATAGCAGATTTCAAAGCATTCGATGATAAGAGATGCTGACAAAAGTTTCCAATAATATTGATGAAACTACACCAGATATTATTTTGATTCAACCAGATTCTTGTACTAGTGCCCACAACCATGCAACAAGCATTTATAGTTAGTCACTAGAATATTCCACAGCAAATGATCCACCAATTGAAATAAACGGAGCGCCCTCTATCGGACTTGGAACAGGTAACAATACGTTAATGTTGGCTTGAACCAGCTTTGCGGGATCCTAATCGTCGCTCTTTGGTAGACACACTGTAACATTTGGAACCAGTTTTAGTGGATTATAAATTTTGCACTGTGTTTTATATTAGGTAAAAAGATCTAAACACAGTATATACTCCTGCCCTTAAGTGCACATCATGCAAAATCAACATGCATTGTAGAAAATGAAGATGTGCCATATCCTTGCAGGGAAAATAACCTTATTTGCAAAAGAAATTTGTTGCCCATGACTGGCCCAAAGGAGACAAGTTCGGACCTTTTTTAGCCGTCTTGCGTGCTATGGGTCGTAAAATCACACCCTCTTTCCTAATTGCATGTAACTTTCATATGTATCATATTGTGCACTTTGTTGAGATAAAATACGTTTAAACCAAGTCACGGAAAACAGTCAATGTCATACAATGGAAGATAGCGCCAGAGAAGGCATGAGCGCTAGCGACGCAGAGAATGAGCAGGATCTCAGTTTAAGCTCCTCCTTTTCCGAAGAGAAACATTACTGAGGACGGATGGGGGGGGTAGGATTAGGAAGGACGAACAGAGATATTAAGCCCTACTGGAAGGAGCCATAGCCCGCTGGCTAAGAAACCGCCGGTTTTTGCTGGTGCAACTGGGACTGAGTCTGTGCCCATCACTGACCATGCCGTACCTGCCACGGAAGATCACCAAAGCTGACGATTCAGTCCAGTGAACATAAATAAACGCTGGGTGGCTCTTAGCGATTATGTGTTCTCTTCCACGAGGTCTTCTTCCAATTTTGATGGGGAAACTAATTTAGAACCAAATTATACATGCGCGTTACAGTGAGATGCGACTTTTTGAAAATTACACTACATGATAGATCCTTGAATCTCTGAGTTTCTGTGTCACTGTTTTTGTATATTTGTTTAGTTTATGGAATGATATCAACCTAGGCAATCGATTCTACTTCTATAAACAAGACTGTAACTACCATATCCAGGGGTATTACAGTCTGTTACTCAGTGGAGCAGGTAATCGGCGGATGGCAGAGACAAGGGACCTAGATATGAGAGGAATTGAGTGAGTCATTATAAAAATCTTGTTCACAAAGCAGACCGTTTCGTAGAGATTAAAATCACTTACTGACACATGGAAAAGGGTCAATTCATGTGTAAAACCCGGACTAACATTAAGAAATGCAAAACAGATATTTCCTCAAAACTAAAGTTGGTACCAAAGCAAATCAATATATGTAAGAGTGTAGCTTTTTATTACGCTTGAAGGTTGTAAGTGAAAAGAGAAAAAAGTTACGACCACCTTATGAACATAATCAAAATGTTCTGTCAAAAAAGAACAAGTTGTCGGCTGGGTTGTAAAGATGAAACGTCTTCAGTAGGAACAAATATAACAAATGTGTCACGTTTTTATTCCCTTTATTTCAAATATGAAACAACATTTCATTACTTTGTGTTCAGAAATATAACTTTCTACCTGAAATTTGGATCATGTATGGACCAAAATAGGTTTCCAATCTATGTGGACTGCTCCGTTGATAATGCATCTACATGGACCAGGCTTGCAGAAGTGTTTGGACAATATCCAGGTATACATTTTCTCTTAACCTTTTGTGTCCGTAATTAACGCAAAAATGTCGCGCGTTTAGTTAGGACGGTGTCACTCTGCATATAGAACGCGATTTATGCCCATATGAAAGTGACAGGAAGTGGGGATAAATTATTTTTCTTTGCTTGATCCTTCTATGCTGGTTCAATTTGTGCATTAAAACTACATACCACATGGTTTTTCATTGCACCCTTTAAGCTTCATACGGTATTATTTGCTTCTGAAGATTCATATATGAGAATCCTCAAATATTTTCTAGCGTTTGGCAATTATATCTCTTCAGTTGAACACTTTAAACTTTTTGACCTAGGGTAAGAGCATATATTCCCTCCCTTCTGTCCCCATAATATGTAAAGATTCCGATCACTCAGGCCGGATGCATACATGTAGTTGATTAAACTCTGTGCTGACCGGAAATTTTTTTTCGTCACTAGCCCAATCTGCTCCAAAGTACTGGGTTGTTTCACATGATAATTAATTTTCCTCTCTGAGCCAACCTACATTACAATCACCGACTCCAGACCAACATTTTTTACCCTAGCTTAGCCAGCTTGCATGGCGATCCTGGGCTCCTTGAGACAATAATTATCTCCTCCTTTGTGCTCCAGCCTGCATTGCAATCCTGGTTCCCTGATGACAGATTTTCGTTCTTTGAACCCATCTATATGTCAGCACTCAGCTGCTCGAGACAATCGTTCCCTTTTTTGCTGTTACACAGCAGGTTTTTTCTGTATTCTTCTATCATAAAATCCACGGGGGCAGATTCAGCTAGATATATGGATTTGACCATTCTAGAATTCGTCTTGATAAGCATGGATTTGATCAAACGGATTAAGTTAGAGAAGAATATAATGCTGGAACTTCCCCTTGGACAATAGTTGTTATCGTTGTCGTTTTCATTTCAGTTTTGCACGACTACTCAGTGCAATGTATAAACGCATCCATCGAATATGTGCCCCTGTTACAGAACATATTTGCAGAATTTTGCAAGAACGTGCAATTTCAGTGCGTTTTGCTTTGTCCTATGTTTTTCGCGCAATTCACTGAACGGAGGTTCATATGAGGCATTGCCCATTCACCAATACGGGACCTGAATCTTCATTTCACGCCAATATCTGTGACCGTGTCGCTATGTAACGGTAACAATCAGACGCCATGACACAGGCACACGGGCGGAAGAATAAGGGTGGTACTAACAGTTGTGGAGAAAAAATTATACTTTTAACAAGCTAAGTGTGTGTTTGAAGATCATGAGTGTGGCCTGTTGAATGGATAATTTTATCCCGGACGATAGTTAAGCAAGAACATCACATTTTGCCATGTTAGACACATCCGCCCGTGCATACTGGTACTTCTTGCTTAATAATACGGACCAAAGCAGCACCGCAACTAATATGAATGCCCTGTATTGAGGGGTGTAAAAGAATATTTTGAGTGTAATCTTAATGGATAAAATATGTTTCAATCAACTTTTCCCCAGTTTGCTGTAATGCCAAGTACTACATAACCACACACAGATGCACGCACACACACGTGTGTGTGTGTCCCAGTATGCTGTAATGCCAAGTAATAGATAACCACACACAGATGCACGCACACACACACGCGTGTGTGTGTGCGTGCATGCGTGCATACGTGCTTGCGTGTGTGTGTGCGTGTGTGTGTGTGCGTGTGTGTGTGTGTGTGTGTGTGTGTGTGTGTGTGTGTGTGTGTGTGTGTGTGTGAACCATACCGCGGGCAACTGCATGCGCGTACTGTAGCGTAAACCCCCATTCATTGTATTATAGTAAACACCAAGATATGAAACTCGAGTCCGTACCGGCTGACATCGCTGTCTGCACTAAAAATGGAACTCAAAATTCAATGTTGTACAAACAAAACCTTTTGGGCAAAAATGCGTTTTTGCGTAAACGGTTTTTTTATGAAAATGCTTAAGTTTTTTGGAATCTTCATTTTTTTATAAGGATTTAAAAAAAACAACTTATCATTCCTTAGAAAATTCAGGATACATTTTGGCACTAGAAATGTCTCACAGTAAATCAGTTTTTAATTGGGTAACATCAGATAAGTCATTTGTTTTGGAGAAATATCCACTTGAAATAAACATTTTAGTGCAGATACCTGTTGTCTGTAGTCAAGATTCAAAGGTTGGTTTAAACTTATTTTATTGAAACAGTCAAAGGAACATTTTATTGAAACAGCCAAAGGAACATTTTATTGAAACAATCAAAAGATATTAACACGGTCTATTTACTACCATGTTAACACTGAAAAAGTTTTCTTTTTTTTTTTTTTCCTTTTTTAAGATTGCTTTGGGGGCTAGAAATACCGAATTTGGACATGTGATAGACAGCACGTATGTTTACCAAAATTTCCAAAAATCTCAAATGAACAATTATCCAAAAACAGGATGGACATTACCTTAATACGACGTATGCAGATTAGTTTCCCGCCACAAAGCACGGGTTTACACGCCAGGTGATTCCGGGGGAAGTGCGGGTCACATCACTGTAACAGACAGGGCCATTCGCTCATTTTTCACAAAGCGTGCGTTTTTGTTTTTTTTTTTTTTCTTAGAAATGTAGGTTCACAAATGCCAAACTGGTATTCATCTAGTTATTCCCGGGCGATATATAAGAGTACTTTCCATCTGCCTTTAATAAGCATTCTTTATTTCCAAAATATTAGTAATATCCTGCTTGTCCCCACAGGTACGGACCCGTATCTTACCATATGTCGCCAAGCGAGACTAGGCAATGAGGTATGCAGTTGTAGCGGGAAATTAATGTGCATGTCTCCTATTGTTCTCATGTATTAACATGAAATAACCCCCCCCCCACCCCCACCCCCACCCCCCCCCCCAAAAAAAAACCACAAAGCAAATGATCCCGCCTGGCTCTTAAAAATACAAACAAACAAAAAGATTTAAACTATTCTCCTATTATCGTGCCTTTCATGCATTTGTATTTTGAAGAAAATGTTCCAGTTGACAAAGATTGCATCACCGTGTCATAAGTTCGGCAACGCAGTAGATATTCATAAAGAGGACTCTTTCAAGGATTTTGACATCCTTGTCCTTTTTGTGGAAATGGGCACACCATTGGTGTCAGTTCCATCCATAACAGATATGTGAAAGCAACTGGTGACAATTTCATCCAGCTCGGTGCGTTTGCCCGAATATCGTAC
>OZ026615.1:76075708-76160708 GCA_964020975.1 Hermodice carunculata | reverse complement strand
TTGTAAGGCTTCATACACATTATTATTGTTACAATCTCCACAATGGTCATGAATCGGGAGGGAGGCCTGAAATTTAACAAGTGTACATGACACCAGCTATTTCATAATTTCACGAAAATCTAACTAAGTACATGATTCATGCAGGAACTTGTTTCGCGTTGGTCCTAGAAGCATGATAAAAGTTTAATTTGAGTTTATTAATTTACACACATACACACACAGACACACACAGACGCACACACACACACAGACACACACACACACACACACATATATATAATCCAGGTTTTTACTTTTGTCGTCATCATCATCATCATCATCATCATCATCATCATCATCATCATCATCATCATATATTACCAAGTGTAAACTGTTTTAAAATTTACCGTGATAAGTATTAGTTATTAGTTTGAATATATATTTAACTATTTGCGTGTTAGCCACGTTGCTTATGTATACTGTATATATTTAGGATGTGTGCCTTATGTACCAATTATGTATATTTTTCACACAAAAATATTGATTAGATGATTGATTAATTGTTTGATAAAATAACAACGCTATATGCACGTTACAATTGGAACTACAAAATAGAAACTAGCGCGTTATAGTATTGTAGCTGCTCGGGCACTGGATCTTTTGGAAGTTTTCTCCAATGTTTGATTGCAGATGCTATGTACGTATGTATCTATGCCAGGATTGTACAGGAAGCAATGATACACTGAATGATTCCGCTATTAGTGAATTTGACAAAATTAGCAAAAGGGTCGTGGCCAACCAGATAAATTTTTTAAAGGGCTAGCTCTGACGAAACTCTGTGACCTATGTTTGTTCTCACATCTTGTATAAGCTCTGTTTACTTTTTTAAAATGATGTTTTGCATTTCATTTATTACATTTGTTCCTTTCGATACACCACCGATACGTCCCGATTTTTTTATAACTCCATCTGTCAAAAACTTACAAAATTGTTGTTGTTATTTTCAATTTTACTGTTATTTTCATGTGTCTTAATTGTCTTGCGTACGTGTAAAAGACGCGTACGAACAATTAAGGTTGAGACAGAAAAAATGCTGCGAGAAAATATACTCGTCTGCATAATCGAACATGGCTCTCATCTTTATTAAGTCTAGCTATAGCAATCCAAATGTTGAGCGGGTAATGGTTTTAAAATACGACTAATTCAGCGTCTATCTGCCAAATTTGTTCCCCAATTGCAACTTGAAACCGTGCCTCGTGTTGACGTATTTATGGCCCGCGTCACAGCAAATGCAGTTTGATTCTGTGCAATATTTTAATAAAGTACTGACTAGAGACAGGTATTGACCTTGCAAAGCCGAATGCCCCACTGTTTTAGTATCGAATGTCATATTCAAAAGGCAAGCGCTCTTCAGAAAGGGACACCCATCTCCCATGTATGTCTTTTATTTCTAATATTTAACGGTTCACCACATTTTCTTGAATTCTTCTCTTTAATACATTTATCTTATCTCCCATGATTGTCTATATTTAAACCAAATGTAGTTTCTGTCCTATTTGCAAATATCAAATTAGATTTATGATTCATATCGTTTGGTTCCAGTAAAATGTCTACCATTTCAAGTTTATTAATAACGCTCCCATTGACCTTACAAACTAAACATTTTTATTGCCCAAATATTCTGTAAACTGACATTCTCAGAATAAATGATAAATCGATTGTATTGTTCATTATAAAATGGACGTAGATTAGTACAAGCAACATGCTTCACTTTTAATGACAATTCATGTAGATAGATCGTTCTTTTTAAGAATTCAAATTGAAATGAGTGAGTATCTTCTGATAGTGTGATTAACATATTAAATAAAAACAGCCTCTGTTCCTGATAATTCGAAATCACTCATACGAGAATCCAGCAATTTACCGTGCATCAATATCTTCACTTTTAGCATTACATTTTTAATTAACGTTTTTTATGACCTTGTTTAGTTAGAACCTGCCTCAACCACGTTTTACTCCATTGACACTGTGAAAAGTCTCTCTTGATCCAGTAAAGTCGGTTAGAAATTGCTCTGATAAATGCTGCTCTAAAAATTAACTTTGTAAGACATGACAAAAAACCGGGTTGAAGGTCCTATAGCATTGCTGTGATGTTTTTTCATTGTGTTTTTACGTTACACGCACACTCCATGTAGCATTTGATTTTCTTTACATGGCCATATAACATGAAAGCTTTATGCCATTTATATATATATATATATATATATATATATATATATATATATATATATATATATATATATATATATATATATATATATATATATATATATATATATATATAAAATACAATAATATGGTATCTTTTGACGAAAAAATGACCTTGTTAAGTCACCTTTGAAAATGCATGAATTCGCCCCTACAAAGCAAAGACCGTAGAGTTTAATCACGTCTAAAACTTTCTATATTTAACACGTAACGTTCAGTTTTAACATGTGGGAACAGACCTAAAAACAGACAGCGTCGATTTCAAGTTGCACGAAAACATCAACCCTGACTCTAGCGGCAAAGATCCTGTCTTTTTTAACATTCAACGTTGTAATATATCATTTAGCACTATTTTTAACACTTATGGGTCTCATAGCTGCTCTTTGTACATTGGAAACAACATGTTTCCGTTGCAGAGTACTGACGTTTTACGCACATTTTGGCCACAGTTGTTTGCTAAACAAATACCCGGTCTTCATTGCCTTTTCGTTTGATGGACAAAACTGGAAGGAGGTTGCAAAGATACACGCACGCCTGCCAAGTAAGTTAACATAACAATATAATGTTGAAAAATCCTTTTTTAATATCAACGTCAAACAGTTATTGCCTGAAGTGATGTGCATTTACAGATGTACCGATTAATGTACAGAGCATTCCCAGGCCGTTCACAAGAGTACTCGTACCTCAAGGCATATCATTTCTGGGGAAGAATATGTCCCTGTCCACACCAAATGCCAATTAATGTCCCGTGATTGAACTTGTAACTCACATGCAGTCACGTTAAGGTTATGGTAACGTAGAAACGCGGCTGCAATCCCAAGACAAATATCTTTGCAACATTCTTTATAAACATAGTAAATATTTTTTTAAAAAATTCGCGTCTGCACGGATTCCAACATATACATCCTCGCGGTTATAACTGCAGTATAAATAAAGATATGATGGATACATGGGTATCTTCTAGTCGACAATTTTGAGATATATCTTGAAACAAATTAATAAAAAATACAGTCATTCTTGAAAGTGACTTTTGACTCTTTTAGTCTATGGTGCTTTACATCATATAAGTTGCTATGTGTTTGTTTGCCCCTCCTTGGTTGTCAATGCATGCGGTTCACGCCTTTTGATTGGTGGACTGCCCACAGTGCCAGAATGGTGAATCCAAGAATTGCGGTCCGCTACAAGGGCATGACACAAAACTGAGTCAAAGCTATATAATAGTGAGGTATTGCAACACATGGCAAAAAACGAAAAGCGCAAAATAAGACTATTGACCAGAAGTAATTTTTTTCTCCATGAAGAGAAAAAAAAACGTAAAATGTTGCGCAGGCACTAGGGGCAAAAGCGTTTTAGTCGGGCAAAAACGGCAGTGGGAACCAGGTAATTTAAGCTCTCAAGTGCGCGTGCTCAGGAAGCGAGGTACTGTTCACGCTTGAAAAGTATCTCGTACTAAGACAGAAGAGCGACGTCTGGACCATAGCTTGTGAGATGGCATGAAAGCTAGCTGGCGCATCAAGCGTTCGAGGTGTTTTGAAGCGGCAGATTCGTGGAACCCAGCTCGCTTTCACGGGCAAGGTCTCGATCACGCAGCAGATGGTGCTGATTTTCGCAATAATGACGGTTGTCATTTCAATGAATGTCTACGACAAATGTGGGACAGAGGAGGTCTGCGGTCGTTCTGAGTACCTGTTCAGATTTGCACACGAAAACTGCAAATTTGTCCGATTCGGCAATGCTGTTGGTCACAGTGATAGCCACACACAGCCTGAGCGTAGTGGTGATATCGTTTGATCTTTTATAAATAAGTACCTTACAACTTAGATAACCATTTAACATTTGAACAATGGAGAGATAATATATGAAGTTAATCAATACCACAAAAATGTAAAAATGAGCCAAAAGACACCAACTTGGGTTTCCTACTAACTGTGTGCAATTTATGATGTCTATAGCTGGTTTGGGAACTGATGTCCAAATAATGCTACTTGAACAAAGCTGCTTATTCAAATTTTAAGGTGCCATTGGTGTACAATGAATTTACTTTGATGGATTGTGATAATAATTCATTCAATATCATCACAATTAATGATAAACAACAGCAATAATTATAATAATGATAATAATAGCAATAATAATAATAATAATAATAATAATAATAATAATAATAATAATAATAATAATAATAATAATAATAATAATAATAATAATAATAATAATAATAATAATGGAAAGAAGGACCAGCTATAGTTTTACTTTTCACAGTATTAATGTTTTCCCTCCAACTCGAATACCACACCAATCGTTATCAAAATCATATAACACAATAAAAAATAAATGACACATTTCTTTTATTATTAACAAATCTACTTATTTGTCCGAAGGTAAGATTACCTAATTAAAATATTTAGCCATACAGCAACCACCCCTGCAGGAGGTGGTCTCTACAACTCTTTTTTTGGCAGAAAAGTTTTTAAAGAAAACGCCAGCGTGAGGTTTAAAATTCACACACAACGTAACAATCATAATAATCATAAAAGAAGGGGTCAGTGGTCTATATGTAAGACAACAATGCAATACCGAAAGTAAGAGAGGAATGTGTTCATACTTATCAACTGAAAATAAGGCTTGACAGAACATGAAAGGATCAAACACAAAACTACTAAAATGTTTTAAAGTGCATCTATTGTTCATGTTGAATTATATTCCCTTTTGTTATGATAATGTGCCAATATGTAAAAGCAGAGTCACTTAAAGTTATAATTATTCACATAATTTCTCATTAATGTAGATCGCTGATCTACAGACAAATACAAATACCATATAAACCAGAGAGTGACTTCACGCCAATTATTTCATGAGATTGCCACACCTCTATAAAATATTTGACTTTCGGAAATTCCATACTGTGTTTGTATGTGTTTAGCTCACGGTACCGCTATTTTGTATTTTTTTTTAATATTTATATGGGTCAAATACTGATTTCCTGTACCGTAATGGTGGTCAAGCAACCTTGTTGTAGATCAAAAGAGAATGCGCTTGGTCAACATCTTTCTAACTTTGAAGCCCTTAACTTGTGCCACGGAAAACATTTGATTCAGTCTCAAGTCAAAGAAGAATACTTAATTATTAGGAATCCTTTTTATATTCACCTCAACAGCTAATGGTATATTACAAGCTTGGACACCATGGAGTCCATGTTCAAAAACATGCAAAGAGGGCACGCAATATAGAACGAGGGTTTGCACTCCACCCACGCACATGGGATACTATTGTTTGGATCCAACGTATCAAAGGAGAGATTGTACCATCCAGAATGATTGCGGTCAGTGATTTGTGTTCTTTTCTTTCTTCCTTTCTTTTTTTAATTTCTGTTGAGTGTCCGTGCATACACACTTAGCCCATGTTTTCATAAAATGACATGACTTTGTTTGGGAATCAATTAATGGCAAAATTCCAGACGAACCTTCCGTATACATTTCCAAAGTTACGCTTTGCTTATATGTTTTTGGCGGATGAGTTATTTTCAAATTGTTCTACGCGAAATAAATCCCGCTATTCTTTACAGGCTTGCAAAATATTACCGATGGAGACCGGTCAGAGTATTTTCACCGGGATGCGGCTGGGGGATCTGTTGTGAACAAAGGACCCTGATATATATCCACCCTCGGAAGGAGGGAAATATACCTGTTCACTGTTTGAAGATGTACAAACCTTTACAATAACTTAAAATGCATCATTGCTAACCCATAATTCCAAAATGATACGGCCAATGACCTGTTAACCGCTGCAACCCTCCCCCTAGGCTTAAGACTGAGTAAATGAATGGTGACATCTTTTCAGCTGTCCATGAATACATTTCTTCTACTGAGCGTTTCAAATCTGCTGGATTGGCTAGCTAGACATTTTAATCTACGGTACAGATTCTAATGGATTCTACGACCATCCTTAACATACCTTTCTGCACCAATTTCCCTAGTAAGGCCCCACTTTCTGTCTTGTCCATGTCTACGTGTTCTTCACTTGTTTTGTGTGTCTCGTTTGTCCTGTGCGCTTCGTACTTTCCTACAAGAGGGATTCAAATAGGGCAAAGTCCTCTTACGCAATTGTGTGTGGAACAATTGAGTTATGTACTATTGAATTTTCAAAAATAAAAAAAAATGTTTAAACCAAGACTGAGTCATTAGGTTTACTTGGAATTTGTTGGGCGCTGAGCGCCCAGATAACAGCAGGGAAAGTCGTTTATCCGGGGCATGTTATCTTGATAGGTCATATCAACAATTCTTAATCATTGTTTCTCATTCCTGTTGAAATTATATATATAAAAAAAAACATTTAAGCAAACATCTTACCTGTTTAGGTCTATTTGATGGGGGAATAGATGAATAAAACATTTCCATTTTGGCTGTATCCCCCTGTATGTTTCGGACGCCTGAGTTCCTGAATATTGCTGTGCATATGAAGATATAAAGTCAACTAGAAATAACACTTCATCTTTGAAAAGGTAAAAATATCACTTCTATGGAGAGACTGGAGAAATGAGTGACTAGCTATCATTAGCCATTGCATTATGACAACATAATCAAATAATTATATGTATTTCGTAGAATGCATAAGAAGTGTAAACATATCTTTCCACAGCCAGTGTTGTATAAATAATTATGTTAGTAGAGTGATGTCTTACTATTGCAATGACACATGATACACATCTAACACATATCTTTTTCTTAGCAATCTCGAAAGGCCTACTCAAAATCTAATCAAACCATGAAACGGGCGTTTTGATCATAAACTAATAACATAGACAAAATAAAGATAGAAACCTCGACAGTTAACCCTATTTAGTAGGGTTGTCTTTTAAGTTAGCTTGGTCCCGCAAAAGAGAGATTGACTATTGTGCAGCATTGTGGGAGAAACTACTTTTACTTATCGGGGCTGGAGGAAGCCGAAAATGTATGAAATGTGGATTTAGACTCTGACATTTAAAAAAATGAGCTACAGGGCCCTTGTCTTTTTCTCAATACCAGTGTTTCGTCAAAGCCATCCCGCCCTACCTGGCGGTATATTCTGATCTAATACATATATACATGTGTTTACTGTTGTTAATAATGTACTTTGCATTAAACACTATCATTGGATATGGTGCAGCCAAACATACTCTAACATGATACAAAACATAATCATGAAAGTTGCACGTTCAGGCAAGCTCACTCAACACAAAGGATTATAGGATCTGGGTGCAGCAATATTCTCAAAGGTCGTCATACATTCTGGTAGATTATTGTGGAATTTAGGTCAAAACCTTTTACGAGTTTAATTTCCTGCTCAAAGTTTCCACCACAATCTGATGTGAAAGCTTTCATGCACTCCTCTGTTGTAGTAAAAATCGCCAATCTGACATTAACGGCTGCCCACTACTTCCTGTATCCAGGCCACCCCGCGCAGTTTACAGTATACATTGGTGCTGGAAGTAATGCGCAATTTACATTTTACTCGGGTGCACACACGATTTCCTTTCGTAAGGACAGTAACATGACAGAAGAGTCAAGCTTCACAAAGACATTTGATGTGACGTATCCAAACACAATCAGATATTACCAGCCATACGTAAATGCTCGCAATGAGTTCGGATCACAGACAGCGCATTTACCAAAAATCTATAATTACATATTTATCAAATACAACCTTAAGGACTACGATCTCCAAATTACAGCTTCTGCTATTCATGTAAATCCACCTGGTACGGTGAAATACACAATAGTGGGAAAATTACCGGAATCGTCAGCTTGCCAACTGATTTCGCTGGACCAAAAACATTCATTCAATTTAGGGAGTAGTGTAATGTACCATTCATTTGATTATCATGATGATATTATTGGCAATGTTTTTACCATAGTCAACTGCTCAAATCTAGCGACACATCACTCTGAGAACATCACCATATTCTTACATAGACCACTGGGACCTATTGCTTTTACCGCTTCGAAACAAGTGTTTCCAACCAATGAAACAATAACATTTATATCCAATTTAACCACCGGATTGAAAGTGACATATCGAGTAGCATTCGGCGATGGTAATAATCTCTCGCTAAAAGGAGTTGCTGAACGACCTTGGAACGTCAGTGAAATTCAAACATTTGACCATGTGTACTTGAAGAGTGGCAAATTTGAAGTTGTTCTTGTGGTTTCGGATGCCGCTACAAACCTTACGGCGTCCATTAGTATATCTGCGTTACACACTGTTTCAAATATGTCTTTACATATGTTGCCTTATATTGCTTATCCAAATGGAATGGCAAATTTCACTCTTATATATGCGTCGTGGAGACCAAAACCTACCGCCATGACTTGCCATGTGCTCTATGGAGATGGAAAATCGAGATATTTAGATTTGTTGGATACCGAAATGGGGAACACCACAGAAAACGTAAGCTTTAGTCATACATTTGGACACGAGAGCATAGGCTCTATTACTACAATTGTGAACTGTTCCAATGACGTAAGCCACCAGGTTTTGAACTGGGGTTTTCTTATGCAGGAAATAATTGAAGGCCTAAGCGTCTTTGTTTCCACTAATGGGGGTGGGCTTATTGTTTTCTCACCACCAATAGTTATTCGACTAGGAGACCGCTTGAGCTTTCATTTGACCATTCAGCATGGCTCACACGTGGACATTTATATTATTTTTCATGATGGTGGGCTACTAAAAACTGTCAATTCTACATGGGGTAACACAACAATGTTTAATGCAACAAATGTTTATGACAACGCTGGAAATTTTACATTCATCCTCAGACTGACCAACCTCGTATCACATTTGCATTTCAGAGGGCTGATAGTTGTGCAGCCCACTTTGAAAGCTTTGGTTTTGTCCTCAGACACACCAGTGCGTCTATCCAGTGGTTTTGTTCGGTTTTATCTGACGACTGGTATCGGTTATCACTTCACGGATGTAAATTGTTCTTGGCATTTTGCAGATGGAACCAATATATTTGTTCTCTACCCACACCTGTCGGACCAAAAAAATTTAACTTTAAATCATAGCGTCACATCTGTGAGTTTGGGAACTCATGTTTTCAAGGTTAACTGTAGTAATCTGATCGGTTACTATGTTTTGAGAGAGTCGGTAACAGTACAGACGGAAATTCAAGGTCTCAGCATTGATGTATCAAATCACATAACAAGAGTTTACGCCACTATTCAATTTGACGTAAAAGTTACGGAAGGCTATAACGTCACATTTAACCTGTATTTAGGGGACGGTACCTCAATGTCTCTGCTGAAACCAGGTCGCTTGTCAAACGTCTCTGTCATTAATTTCAGCCATGCATATAATATGAGTGGACACTTCAATGTTACTCTGGAGGCAACAAATCTAGTAAGCAGAAAAATTGTGACATTGAAGGGGACTGTGATCGTTCAATACAGCGTACAGAATTTGGAATTACGCTGTGACAACGTGATAATTAGTCCACCAGCAGTTGCAAAATGTGGACTTTACCCCACAGACACGAATCCGTGTTGTTCTGATGTCCATACCAAGTGGCGAGTTGGCCTACTGCCGACAGTGGACGCATTTGCAGGATCTCTGGACCCACATGAAACGTTTCTACTTAACTACAGTTTTCCTCTTGGCACAGCCGGGTCGTTCCTTTTAACAGTAAACTGCATCAATCTAGTTTCCACTCAAACTTTAAATCACATCATCAGAATTGAACAGCACATCAACGGACTCACGTTAACAACCCCTCGGTGGGTTATGCCTGCCTTGTCTTCTCTACCAATTGATGTTTATTTAGAAAATTGTTCGCATACAACCTTTTCAATTGACTTTTCTGATGGCACAAATGAAAACAAACAAGTTATGCATCAAGAAAATTGTACTCATGTGAGGTTTTTCCATAGTTACAGCATGGCAGGTGTATTCACGATCAGGGTTAATGTAAGTAATACTCTTAGCAGCGCCACTTCAGAGATACCTTTGTTAATCCAACACGTCGTCTCCAACGTGAAGCTGGCTGACATACCAACTGTCCCTTTGCCACCCGGAAGCACTATCTTCCAGATCACTGCCACTGGGCACCCAAGGGCACAACATGTAAATGTCACTGTTAATTTCAGTGATGGTAATATAGACTTCTTCAGCCACATAAATCTTTCAGCTGCTTTTGTGTCTCAGCACAAATACAGCAGCTTTGGTTCGCACAGATTAACAGTACATGTCAACAATTGGGTCAGCAATGCCTCAGTGTCAAGAATAGTAGATGTGTACGAAACTGTAAACCTAGGAAGGCTCCGTGTCATCTGTAACTCTTCAAATGCTACGTGGTATACCCATGATACTATTCATTGTGCTGTGGGGTATCCCATTAGCTTCGTGTTACATATATTGGATGGGTCGAATGTAACGATCAAATGGAATTTCAATAACACCATAACAAAAAAGTCGTTTGCCCCAACATCTGGGATTTATAATAATTCCTTTACATTTGGCGAAGAGGGCAAATTGACCACCGAAGTAACTGCGTCTAATGCAGTGAGTATCAGCAGCAAGTTTGTCACAGTAATAACTCAATATAGCGCAGTCCTGGATCGCGTTGAAGGGAAATTCGTTGTGTCAGGCTATACGAATTACACTTATATGACAATATTCCGATATTTAACAGAAGACACGTGCATTTTTTGGAACATCCTTGAAACGGCACAAGGTGTGGTATACGGCAGACAGAATTGTACCTGGGTAACAGATGAGATTGCTCCAATGTTTGAAAGACTTCGTAAAAATCAGTTGAGCTTTAATCGCACTCATAGTTTCTTCTCTGTCCACAGTTATCGTCTACGAGTTCGTGTTGTAAATAAAGTTTCAAACATTATTTGGAGCAGCACTATTCGGGTAGAAAGGCAATGCGCACCAGCAAATTTACAAATTGTTGAGGAAGGATTAGACCAACATCGACCAAGGCTGGCGGGAAGGGCATATTGTTTGCGAGTAGCGATTGAGCATAGTATCTTCTGTCCTCCATTGGAACGCCTGGCCTACAACTGGTCATTAGAGACTCTGGAAGGCCCAAATGCTACTTTGCCAAACAGCCCAGATGCTCCCAGAATACAGTTTCCACCGAAATACCTGGCACTCGGCTTGTATAAAATATCCTCGATTGTGACCGCATTACCATTTAAAAATGTTACAGCTATGATTTCCACATATGTAAAAATCACAAAAAGTCCGTTAAGAGTTGGAATATTGGGCGGCCCATTCTTGCGCATGTCAGAAGCGGACAAAATAACTATGAACGCAATCGATGCTTCCTTTGATTTGGACGAGGATCCATTGGACAAATCAGGCATGTCCTTTTCTTGGTTTTGCCGCAAACCAGAGGAACCGCCGCCTGATTCATCAGATGGAACAGGGATGGGCATAACAAGGAATCCCATTGGCGATAAAGGGGGATGTTTCGGCTACGGACCTGGAAAATTGTCCCCAGAAGAAGGCAAATTTACCATTCCTAGTGGTCAGTTAAAGACAGGAGGATTATTTGTACTCCGCATCTATGTCAAAAAAGGTCACAGGATTGGCTACGCAGAACAAACTCTGATTATTGTAAATGGTGTGCCAGCTGCTGTAGGAATATCGTAAGTATAGCATAAATACATTTCAAGTACTAAGAGGTCATTTCACAGATGGTGTGTCGTAATTATGCAAAATATCTTGAAAGCAAAAACAAAGTTGCACTTTCTTTGCTTTGCTTTGCTTTGTTACGAATGCAACTGACACAATGAATTACCAAATGGCGTTATCTCAGGAACACTTACCCGTCATGTGATTAATTGCATTGTGTAACCTTATCCCAACCATGCTACAAGATGCATGCACGGAATGTCATCACATAACTCGTGGACCTATTCACGAGAGTTCTCGTTAATACATCCATGCATAACTGCTTTACCGTGACCGTAGCTACGCAAACTTATGTAAAAACTGACATATCCATGTTGCCATCCAACTACGTGACACACTAAAATCAGAATGAGGCAATTCTCAAAATTGCGCACATATGTAACTCGATTTGCGAACATCATTGCAATACATCCATTCACAAGTTGCAAGTATAAAAACACTATACCTCGAAATAAAAAAACACACCGGAGCACTACAAACATCATTACCTAAATTGCATACGTCAATCCTCTGATATTTTGGAAATGTTTGCTCAGAACTAAAGGTCATAGTATTATTATTGGTGATAAAAATGCGATTAAGGAATGTGCCATTCCGGTAAAACTATTTTGCAACAAGTGCTATTGTATACATAGTGCAAATTTGAAATATGTCTGCTGATGTACGTGGATCTCTTATCATTTTCTACCCCGTGGTAAGATACTTATGTCATAAATAAAATCTTATTCATATTTATGAATTATCATTACGATTCTACTTACGTTTACTTTATGGATAGCATATGCAATACATTTAAAAAATCGCATTACAACTAAATAATATTAAAACGGTAAAACTAGTTATGATATTGAAGGCGACCATGGTGCTGCAAACAAAATAAACATCTCGGTGTCCTTTTCCCGTTTTCTACTACATATACGTGTGTTTTAATCTGCAAGTTTACATGACTCATCAAAAATGCATTGTAGTGTACATAATTTATGTGTCCATGTTGAGGCACAAAAACTATTTCATGGTGATATTCCAGGTGTGTATTGAACTGTGGAGTGAAATCAAACCCCTCGGGACAGCTTACACTTTTTGCCAAATGCCTCAACTGTCAACCGGGAATACAAACCAACTGGAAATGGAGTGCATCTAAACTGAATTGGACTTCCATGACACAAGTATCCTTGCCTGACCTGAAGTCTATTTCTGTAATCGGTATGCTTTTTTCATGTCATTGCACAGTTTTGTTTTTGGATTTTTTTCGGGGGGTGCATGTTTGTTTGTTTGCTTGTTTGTTTGTTTGTTTGTGGTCAGAAGTACCAATAATCACATTGTCATTTCATGCATGTTGGGTTTTTGGTACATTATTGTGGATCCCTGATTACTGTATACACTGTAACAATGGATTATTCTAGAACACAGCTCACGGGAAAATAAAATTGATGTTTTCATCATCTTATGTCATTGAACATTTCCCTAACATTTCCCTGCCCTCAAAAGAAAAAAAAAGTGGCGAGTGTCCGACAGGCATAGAGTACGAGTATCGAAAATATACAATATTTTTGTGAAAAATTATTATATCATTCACAATACTACTTTTGAAAAAAAAAACATGATCCTTTAACATTAGGTAAACGTTAAATACAAATATTTACAAACAGTATAATGAAGGCAGACATGCATATAATTAAAATATTTGATACATCAAAGTCTCAATCCCGTTTCGACTGTTATGTCAAGTCTAATCACAATCAA
The DNA here is from genome assembly GCA_964020975.1 of Hermodice carunculata. Lineage (NCBI taxonomy): Eukaryota > Metazoa > Annelida > Polychaeta > Eunicida > Amphinomidae > Hermodice > Hermodice carunculata. The sequence continues at coordinate 76,147,040 of OZ026615.1, read as the reverse complement.
TGCACATAATGCTGTAACGGCGATATATGGCGGGACATTTATAGCTTCAAAACACCTTTAACAAAAAGGTGTGATACACGTATATCGAAGCATTTTAAAATTTGCAAATCTAGTCAAACGGAATGTACATATAATCATTCACAGACAATTCCAAATAGGACCTTGATAGCGTTAGTCAATCTATGCACACATCTTGGTATACAATAAAAATATGCGCTCATCAATTTGAAGCAAAATCCACAACCAAAACCCTACAAATTTTATAATCCCAAATTATATCCTCTTAATGTTTCCCGAAAAGCACACTAAGACGTCCAATTTTTTAACGTGACATGAGAATCTTTTTACAAGCAGAATTTTTAGAAACGGAAAAACAAAATTCTGCAAAGTATCGCATTTATTCCAGTCATGTTTCGCTTGTTCAGGCTATAATTCAATGGATGCGATTAACTGACTCTGATGTCGAACTAAAAACTACAAGCACGTCATAATTAAGAATTTAACACACATACTAATCGACTTACGAGGTATTCACATAAACTGGGATCTGTGGCTACCACCTAGGCTGAGACTCCAGCAAGGAACTTGACAGGAAAGAGGGCAGATTCGTGTATCAAACAGGGTCAAACCAAGTTCTTTGATAAGGTAAAAACTAGAAAAAAGAAAAAAAAAGCATAAGAAAACATATTTTCAAAAATTCATTTGTTTCATGGAAAAACTCTGATTTCCGGATAGTTAAGTAACATAACTAGTGCAAGTGCCCTCATCACGGCGCAGGCATGGGTCTGTTGCTTAGCAACAAAATGCTAAAGATATTTTAAAAATTTCACTTTTTTGATGGCAAAACTCTTCTTTCCGGATGGTTTAGTAACATAACGCCCACAAGTTCCCTTATCAGGGCACAGGCATAGTTCTGTTGCTTAGCAACTTATGGGATCCGAGGAGGTCTGAGGTTAATGTAGATGAATAGCTCCTATTAGCCTTGCAAAGGAAAGCTGTGAATGAAACTTGCCAAAGTATTGGAGATTGGATTCATAAACGGACCCGTTTTGGTCAGGGAAAGTAAATAGCAGTCCGGTAAAAGGTAAGGCAGAGACAGAGGTACCCAATATAGTGTGTGTCTAAATAGGATTAGCTTGCGGGCTTCACTGCAGATGCCCCTATGGGCCTGTATTGATTGATGGGGTCTAACTTTCCATCAAGTTTGGGTTCAGATGTCTCAAAAATATTATCTGATGATTTTTCACAAACATTTGAATTTTAAATTATGATTTTCATGTATCTAAAATGAGCCTCCTTGGCAAGCTAAAATTGCAGGCTTTCGGCCAGATCGTGGTCACTGGCACGAAACTGTTGCTGATGTCACAAACCCTTTCCTTTCTCCCGGCCAGGGTGCGATAGCCCACAGAACTGCATCATTGCTTCTTATGGCAAGATGGGAGAACTTCAGCAGTAAGAGTGAATGTGATGATGATTATGATGATCATCATCATGATGATGGCGATCTTAATATATCCATCACATTTTCTGAAGAAGTTAAACAAGATTTAATGGATGAAGCAATCGCGGCAGAAGAACAGACAATCAAGCCATACCAACGCGAACCAGTCGCGGTTCACGTAGCGGTACTACTACAAGACGTGTTCTGCTATCGCACAAGCTAACCTGATCACAATAGACTCACTATGGGTCTTCTGTCTGGTGGCGGGAATCCTGTTTAGCAAACTTCACGATACACACTGTGGTTCTCAAGGTTGTCCGGCAAAACCCCAAGGCTCCGTTCACTCAACTCCGACCCCAGCCTGGTACTCCCTGTGTAAAATAACATTACTAGTTTGGGTTATTGGTATGGCTATCACCACATTAGGCCAACGTGATGCCAGTAACACCGAACCGATCGGGGAAACGGACCCCCCCCCCCCCCCCCCAAAATCACCACAGAGTTCGTTCCTTAGATTGGTAAAATAAACTTTCTGTCAATAAGTAGCAAATAGTTGCATTCATTGTAATTTAAATTGGTCCATCTTTTACTTTATTTTGGTTGGATGTCACACCTACTTAGTTTTAGCGCTAGAAAAACGGGCAGGTAAGACGTTTGATCCGGCCATATGAAATCTTTAAATTTGGAGATAAAATCGCAGTTTGCCTCCATAGCAGCCGCGACTGGGTGTTAATATTCCATTGATTACAACCTGTTTTATTTGCATATATTGGAAGCGAAAATAAATTGTTCCATCCATATCCATCACTTTTTATACTTGTGATATCGAAATAAAGTATCTTTATTCGCCTTGTGCACATCGTGAGTTCTCATTCTTTTCCGATACCTGCGGAGCGGCCGGGATGCTGACGTCACAAACGCAAACCAGCGCAGAGAGCAGAAACAAGCACAGCGAGTGTACGGAGTACTAACTGTCAAAGTGTCACATCTCTCTCTCTCTCTCTCACACACACACACACACACACACACACACACACACACACAGAGGAGTAGAAATGGGTGCAGAAATGTGCATCTCCATTTCAGTTTCCGTGGAGGATGGGTGGTTGTGTTGCTGCCGAGTGCAGCAACATCAAAAGTTCCATCTGTTTCAATTTCTATTTCAATTTTGGACTCGCGCCCTGCGGTCTCACTGAGCCTACTTAATTATGGTAGTTTTGCTCAAGCTAACAAGCCCAGGATTAACATGATACAGAACAAAAAAAACCCCATAAATTCAGTGTCGCATACATGTACAAAAACTCTTTGCAGACAGTGTTGCGTTACTCCTACTGTGGCTTGTGCACTAGCGGCAAATGACTTCACATCTGGCTAGCGCGGCATATTTTTTATCGCATTGCGACATGAGTTAGTGGCATAAAAACACCTGTCATTGTAACAAATAATAGACTTGATTTACACCCTGCAAAATGGAAAACTTTGCAGGATTTTGTGACTTGCGGGACTTTGCGTTGCCTCCAAAGCAGACTCCCAGACTCGCTATAGTTACTGATGTGGGCGTTCGTCGGAACATTGCGTTTGTGACGTATGCACCCCGGCCGCTCCGCAGGTGTCGGAAAAGAATGAGAACTCGCGATGTGCCCAAGGCGAATAAAGATACTATATCGATATCACAAATATAAAAAGCGATGGATATGGAGGGAACAATTTATTTTCGCTTCCCATATATGCAAATAAAACAGCTTATAATCATCGGAAGCTTTTAGTAATTCGGGTTTTATTCAGCTGATAGGCACACATTATGTCTATTCCCAAAATGTGCTGATGATACTATCGCAGCATGCCCAATTATTGTTAGCAACGAGGCAGTGGTTAGTATGGGTCAAAGCAAAGCTCATGCTGCCCAACTCAACAGCTGTTGTGTAGTGCTATACTGATTTGTGATAATTAGTCCACATAGGGGTATGGGGGAGGGGTATAACTAGAAGCTGATTGGGATATTTTCTCTTGAATGTATTTTATGCATTCCTAATGATAAATAAATGTTGATTTTCCTGCTCTGTTTTCCACATCGTAATTATTTTTATCCATCGAATGTTAATATTTATAATATTAAAATACCTTAAACCGGTATTACTTTGCAAAGACAACATTAAGGTTGATCTGTGCTTATTTTCTAGCTGCCAAGAAATACTTTTTTCATAACTAGTGGTACAGGGAGACACTTTGGATCTGCTTTCGTCAAACAAATTTAAATCTTAAGTTGATGCCAACTCTCATACAAATGAAATCAAGAGACTTCAATCAGATGATATTGTTTTTATACCTTACTGTTGAACTCATAGAGCAAAGTTGGCACACCCCATGCGGAGATCCTTTCTCGCTGAATTTTAAAAGAACATAGCGTCAAAACATGCAAAATAAGTATTTCTTTAAACGGAATATCACAAGCGTATCGGGAAAATAGATTATAATTCCTGTGCATCTCGCCAAATAAGTTTAGGGATTTCATTTTTAAGAGGGAATAAAGTCGAAAATATATCACAAAACTATTGCTGTACCATCAAAACAACACCTTTCGTGAGAACTAGCCAAAGTATGTCGCAACGAAGCCTTTTGATCTGGCCATGATTTTTATATTCATTATACCAGAAGTTCCAAACATAGTTAACGCCGGTACTTTAGTGGAATCCACTATCGGGGCAACCTTCTCCACTAAGTGTCCTCTTGACGCAGTGGGGCGCTTGGCACTCAGTCTATTGCTGACCCTGAATTCACTGCCTCAGGGCGACTTCAGTATCTGATACAAAACCTGTATTCTGTGGCCTACAACTGGTAACTGTTTGTCGTTGTATTTACGTTTTCAGGCAATGCTCATTCTGGAAAGTCCCATTATATATTGTACATTACATTCATTCGACAAACTAACTTTCCCTTAACACTAATCACATATACAATGTGGATGTTACCTCTTCAAAATATCCAATCGTCTTGGCTGCCATTTTGAAAATTGTCAATTCTGCACCCAATGCCAATTGTTTGTAAATGAGCATTGGGACGATCCTGCCGAGTGCGGATGGGAAGAGGGTTATAATATATGCCACCAAAAGTATATATTTTGCAAATATTTCAGATCACCAATAAAGATATGACATATGCTGTGGTCGCGATTCACTGTGATATCCAAATCAAATGTATTTTTTGAGACTGTCCCGGAATAATCGCATTAATTGCGCAATGTTCAAAATGGCGTCGTGTTACATTTGGATTTTTTAACTAGCGATCATGATAACTGCTTCAGACCCAACCGAGCGGGCATATTACAGTTAAGATAGTCAGTCATGTATTAAAAGTACTTTAACGACCGTTTGCCCTGTTAATTCAGAGAACAGACACCTGGAAGCATGATGAAAACAAGTGGCCGCGATTCACTGTGATTTTCCTTTCCCACAATCCATTACGCCATGTTTAAAAAAGCGCTCACCGTGTGCATGCATGCCATGGTGGTATTGTGTTGCATTTGGATTTTTAACGAATGGATGATAACTGCTTCAAACCCAACCGAGCGGGCAGATTAAAGTTAAGATAGTAAGTCATCCTTTAAAAATACGTTGACGACCGTTTCCCCATGTAACTCGAAGAAAGGATACCTTGAACCTAGCGATACTAGATACCGATACCGCACCACTGTGGCTATATGCAGCAGGTACGCTTTTTCCGCAGCCCGAGTGAAACGTCCTGACAAGTTGAAAAAATATTGTGTTTGAGTTGACTTGACTGCAGAATAACGGCACGTTGACCAGCTTTTCTGTTAACTTGTAACTTGGTTACGATTGATTAGAACGACTACTTTTTTACGGGTGGTCGTTTGTTGGGCGATTTTGCTGCTCGTTGGTCGCATGTTGCAGCTGGCCTAGGGCTGTCTACCTGGAGCATTGGAGCAAACTTTTGCATCACAGCTCTTGAAAAGTGCTATAGAATTTATCCAAAATCAAAAAATTCCATAAAGCGTTACATGTATAAAAGCAAAAATTATCTTATCTGAATTGATAATATGGCGATGTTTTTTGTCAAATTATAGTTTACTAATTTTTGCAACCATCGGATTTTTGTTCACTCATAGGGAAAATAGCCAAATCAGTACAATAATGACTAAAATGTTGTGATTTCGTCATCCATGTCAAGAAAAGATTTTCCACTCAGAACTCCACAGAATGAAACATTTTGCATGCTCAAATTCGAATTTTTTTCGGGAAAGGGGGATGCCCCCAGACCGCCTAGCATGCTTTCGGGCGCTTGCTTTGGCCTTTTGGACCACATATGTCTCATGTGGGCCACTGAAAAAAAAATATGTAATTTATGGACCACTTGGTATATTTCGGTTTTGCAGTGCCGTGTACCACATCCGAGTGATTCCCCTGGCTGCCACCATGTTTACCTAATTTCAAATATTTTATTGCAGATTGAATATTTTCGACTGGCAATGTAGGCACGAAAATTTGCTGTCACACTTCAATCTCGATCTTCATTTTAATTTTTACCATTAGTTCATTCCATTTCATTCGTATCATGGGATACCGAATTTTAAAACGTTTCAAACTAATCTTTAAAAAAACACTTGTAATATCATCTGGATTCGTCTTATTATGGTTGACAATTGACCTGGAATTTGTTTGACAACAATGGTCCAGATATCTTTGCAGTGACTTTTTGTTTTAGCATTTGCCAGCTGATTAGCGGCACACATATGTTCATTATTTTTTATAAATCCCTTTTAGCGTATGGCTACGTGTATTGTCAAAAGTGTTTCATTTCCCTTTTAAAGTATAATGATACTTAGCACGAGTTCTGGTTCGAATGTTTTCTGTCAGCTCCGACCTATGGGAATTGTTACTTTTCCAAATTCCGTGCCAAAACAAAGCGTTTTTTCTTTGATGCTCTACATGTTGATTTCAACCAGGGGCAAAATTGGCCTGCTTTCGATCTGAATGAGGAAAATGTTCCAAACTCGCGTCAATACATGCATTTATGATAGCATCATGAAAACACTTGATAACAGAATCATTGTTTTATATAGGCACACCAACTAGGACTGTCGGGGTTTTCATTTCTAAGCGTCGGGGAACATAACTCAGGCTGATAATGTGAACAGAAAATTATGTTTTATTTTAAAGTATTTTGTCACAGCTAACAAAGCTATAGTTTAATTGCGTTGATTGATTTGTACATTTTATCTATGTTTCATTGTCTCAAGATGAATACTTTTAGATCCAGAATCCCAAGCTTAATATCGTCATCCTACTTTACATGTACTTAATTCTGCAACTGCAAACATTATTTAACTTACGGGTGCTGCCACCTTTTTGGTGATTGTCTTCTGATCTGAATTGATGATGTTGACTATCAGGGCACCATGACTCTATTCGTTTCTGCTTCAATCAACGCAGGCGTCAATAGTCCACATTTAGTCATCCAACCAGGAGCACTAGAGGGAGCGTCGCAGTATATTTTCACAGCTGAGGCCAGGCCAACTGATAAATCTGCTGGATCCTCACAAAGAGTGGTGAACACCAATGCAAGTCCATATGGAGGGTTTTGTTCAGTGTCCCCACAGACAGGTAAAGAAACGACTCCAAGTAAAGTTTTGATCCTGACATTTAAGCAGATAAGTGCATGTAGGCTAGAATATCTTCGGCTTTTAATGTACGTTTATATTTGAACGTACGTGTGTGACCCACGGAAACCAGAACTTTTGCCAAACATCTACAAACACATAAAACATTATATACTCTTTTTCTGAAGAACATGCTTAAGAATCATACACCACATTTTACAAAGAAACACCTACATAATACAATTTCAAGATCTTTTCAGCCTAAAATGTATACAACATTTGCAGACGCCCATGCTATTTCAAGTGGAGAGGTAATCATGGTGAACTGTCGTGGTTACTGTCGTTTTTGCCTCTTAGATTGCTGACTTTGGAAACAATACGTGTTCTGATGCCAATTTCATCCTTCTGGTTTGAATTTTTGACACGTTTTTGTGAACGAACTTTGCAGGTTATGCTTGGGAAACACAATTCGTTGTAACATGTACCCGTTGGGTTGACGAGGGGGATAAGCTGCGGCCTCAAGACCCGGGTTGCGACCAGTTCCCCAACTATCAAATCGGTTTCCGTCAACCAGGTTCCAAGGACATAAAACCTTTGTACGAAGGAGAGAACGAAAAAAGCCCACCAATGGTTCTTCCTGTGGGCCTTCAGTCTAACAACTACTCTGCAGAGCTAATTATCGGGATCTATGACCAGTCTCATGAAACTACCACATTGATCCTGGGAGTCCAGGTAATGAATGACACGTGGCGCCACGTGGTCATACTTTGATACATTTATTGATCTACTCAACTGGTTGAACATATTTTATTTCAAAAAATATAATTGGGAAAAAGGCAATGCCTATATTAATCCCTCTCGTGTTATAAAAATTTGAAAAAATATGTAAACAAGTACGAGTTTACTCAATTGATAACTTTCACTAAATTTACACCTTTAAATCTGTGTCTTTTGTGATTAAACAGGTAAGAAAGAGGACTATGACGCCCGCAGAATGGAAAGATTTTTCTTACAAAGCTGGCCAAACGATCAAGGAGAAACTTCACTCGGGAAACAGCCAAAAAGCAGTTCGGCTCATATTTTGCTTGCTCTCAATGCTGGAACCCCAGACTAAAAATGTAAGACTCCATTCTTTAGCAATAAATGTCAAACTGATTGTTTCAATTTTCAATAGAGATAAAGCTACGCAGTGCGACCTCTTCGACAAGCACGCAGCGTTGTTGAGACAGATCATCAGGGCCACGCTGCTTTGGTCTAGTCTTGTCTCGTGATCATACATGCCCGCGGTGACACATTGTCTGGTATTAATACTCAATGCTTTACTTTTGCTTGTGGCAGTGTTTTCACATCTCTTTCCATTAAACACCATGGGACCAAAATATGGAATCAGATATCTTTAAACCTTCGGCAGACAATGTCTTTACCTTTATTGAAACAAAAGCTACAAAAACTTTATTTGTTATCTTTAGTTTGACGGTTGGACATTGAATTGTTCTACATGTGCCATATATCTAAATCTGCATTTGGGCTTGTCTGTGTGGAAAATTATGATGCACATATATGTATGTATATAGATTTATTTGTATGACCATATCTGTTAACCTATTGTTTTCTCATGGATGAGGGTATATAGAAGCTCAGACGGGCTTCTACTCTCAATGTTTTGTTACAATGTACGCTCAAATACGTATCTTGATGAATAAACATTATCTATCTATCTATCTATCTATCTATCTATCTATCTATCTATCTATCTATCTATCTATCTATCTATCTATCTAATAATTGAATATCCTTATTCTGGTACACCCAGTCAGAGTTACTTCTGTTCTTCCCTGTGTTTCAGTAAACATGTATACAGTATATATACAAATGTTACAAATATATGACAGATAAAAAATGAACGACAAGCAATTCAAAATTAAAACATAAAAATGGTATAAGATAGCGAGCATTATAATTGCGTTTGTAGAAAGGTAAATCGTGTGAACTACGCGTAAAATCGTCAAGAGAGTTCCAGACTGCAGCACCATTGTAAGCGAAAAACTTCTTAAAAGAACTTTTCTTGACACCGGGGACTAAAACATTCATAGAATGGGTACTTCTTGTATTATACATTTGTCAGCATGAAATCCTAAATTATATAAAAAAAAATTCAACAACTGTCACAGATATTTTTCTGTCAAGTATGTCTATGTCTCAAGTGTTGTGTCCAGTTCACAGCACATCAAAAGGTCAGCCATTGTGTCCCGTCATCAATGACGACGTAGCAAAGTAGACCAGATTTTGATTTTGTAACATTTTTGTTGTGTGGGTAAGAATGGATTCTACACGGCGCAGAATGGCCCGTCTACGGTTACTCAGGACAATACATACATTGTTAAAATACCCGACACATTTTTCGCACCCTTGTGACTATTATGTCATTTTCATGCCGTTTTGAGTGAGCGTGTGTCAGCGCGCGCGCGCGCGCGCGTGTGTGTGTGTGTGTGTGTTTGTGTGTGTGTGTGGTTGTGTGTGTGTGTGTGTGTGTGTGTGTGTGTGTGTGTGTGTGTGTGTGTGTGTGTGTGTGTGTGTGACCGCTCAGGCATAGTCCTAGCCGTCCTAATCATGTTACATGAAAGTCAATGTCATACATTTTCGAGGGTCGGAAAGGGTTTCCCGTACTCCATACTGGGGCTTTTTTTTATTTTTCGTACAGCGTGGAGAGAAAAAATTATTCACCGTATAGCGTACTGACAGCAAACCATGTACTCCGTATTGATCAAAATTTATTATGCCTAAAGCGTACCAGCAACTCATGTAATATTCGTACCCGTACTGAAAAAAAGTGAAAAATGAAAAAAAAAAAGTTAACGCGCAGCAAAGTCAACATTATCACAGTTTGCCTAACAGGCTTTAAAAGTAAAAGTGTAGTCTGTGGCATCTTTGTTACAGGTTGTGTAACCATCTCAAATTTGAAAATGTATATTGCGGATGTCTTATTTTCTGCACTGTGTACTGGAGAATAATTATTTCCTATACTCTGTACTGCTAAATTTTAATTTCTGTACCAGTGTACCGAGACCCCCCCCCCCATTTTCTGCGCAAACTAACATTTAGAGTGGACCCTGTAAAACCAAAGGGGGCCAGGGTCTTTTTTGGCTAGGAGTATGTATGTATGTATGTATGTATGTATGTATGTATATATATATATATATATATATATATATATATGGTATGAAAAGGAACCGTATGCAACAGTTCTGTCCGTCATTTGTGACAGACCCGTAGATGCGTTTAACAACACTTTGAAAAAAAGGTGCCATTCCCCTTGGTTTAGCATGAGCTGCCTTAAGTAGCCTTTATATGGTAAATATTGGTATCGCATGGAATATTATGTAATATCAGCAGGATAGCTTAGGCTATGCCTGAGCAGTCACACACACACAAATTGCCCTGCATACAAGACAACAGCCAAAGAGGTGAGAAAAGTGTGTCTGGTATTGGAGTGCCTAGGAGCTTTTTTGGGGGGGGGGGGGGGGGAGGGGGGCATGGCACTACTGGAATCAATGAGAATCCACAATATCACGGCGTACGGGTCTTTCAAAACTATCTGAATTTGGAAGGAGCTTAATCATTGCTATGTTGGAGGCTGGCCTTTCCCAGCGGGAGGTTTCCAGGATAATGGGGTGCTCCAGGTCATCCGTTAAAAGGTGGAGGGACTGTTTCAAAGAAACCAGAAGATGCAAGAAGAGTGTTGGATCTGGGTGATCAAGACTATCAGATGGGACAGATAACCGTTACTTGATCCAGTATGGGATGAGGCACCAGGCCTGCAACATCAGAGCATCACAGTCTACCAGTACTAGGAGGCTGGTGTCGGCCAACTGAGAGCATGCCGCCCTGCCATTCAGATCCCTCTCATTCCTGCACGCAATACACGGCGGAATCAGTGGTGTGAGGAACATGCAGCCTTGACCAGAAATCAATGTGACAGCGTGATGTGGTCAGATGAATCCCAATTCTGCTTGGATTTCCAGGATGGAAGAATAAGGGTTCAACGAATGCCTTCTGAGAGGTTCGTAGAAGCATGTATGGTTGAACATACCTGCTATGGAGGAGGCAGTGTCATGATGTAGCAGGCAATTACAGGAACAGGGAGAACAGCTCTCATCAGGGTGAACAGCACATTAACAGGCCTGCACTACGCAGATAAGATCCTGCCCACAGTTGACGATTGGATTCACCAATATCCAGGGCTACTATTTCAACAGGATAACGCACGACCACAATGCTCCAAGTCAGCATGCAGTAGAAACAGCAACACAGTATCCATTGTTGCTATGACCAGCCAGTTCTTTTGACCTGTCCCCCATCGATCATTTTTTGGCATGTGCTTGGCCGTCGAATCAGGAATGCATATCAGAAACCTTAGCCACCCTGGACCAACTGGCACAGGTGCTCACAGACCAGTGAGATGAAGTTCCCCAAGCTGAGATCACGAAGCTAACAAGCAGCATGCCAAGGCGGATCCAAACTTGCATACAGAATCATGGTGGTCACACCTGCTTTTGTTGCATGCAGCCTCCAAACAACAACATCAACATCATCACCACCACCACCACCAACAACAACAACCAAAAAGGTCCTTTTAAGAAGCACAACCCCCCCCCCCCAAACAGCTTTGAAATGCAATGGTAAAATAAAGTAAAACTCCCCCCCCCGCACATCATAATAACACGTGCATAAAGTTGAAGAGGGAATTTTTTTTCACAGCAGTATATTTATGAAACATGTTCCTCTACATCATCCAGATCATACGTTAATTTTGTTGTATTCATCTTTGCAGTCATCAAATACATCATCAGAAGAAAACCTTACATCAATTAGAACAAATGTAAGTTGATTTTCTAACAATACCATTTGCACCATTGCCTTAACAAAGAAAATGATGTATTATGATATGGAGAAATATAAATCGGTACGTATTCTGGAAAAATAGTGCAGCTGCAATTCGTATGATATTTCATTTCAATGATAATGGCAGACCTAAAAATCCCAGAAACATTTTGCTCTACTCGACTACTTCCCCAGTGGGTGATTGTAGTAAGTAACAATAACTTCAGCTTTTAATTTCGTCATGTGTTTCGAATTCATGTTTTGAAATTTTGCTTGAATATATATATTCTTTGAAAGTAAGCTGCTACAATCGTGTTTCAAAAATGCTTTAAGTATTATTTCATTTATAGGCATATCGGGAACGAACATTATTTTTTAATATTTGTGTTGTCCAGTTTTACTCATCGGAATATTCATGATCATAAGATGTTGCAAATCCTTTTTCAAAACAATGAAGAGGTGTTCATGAATGGCTCGTAGCGGAAACCAGAGATATTTCGGTTAATTTGAATTATAGCGGCTTGTGGAAAAATATGGGCTACAGACTTGACCAGACAATTATTTCAGTCAGTGTCATTGACAGATCATACAAGGCATTAAGTCAGTTCAGTATAATTTGCTATTTTCGTAAAAGATGCAAGTTAAGTTTTATTAAATTTTTGGACTTGAAGTATATCTTGATACAATGTTGCATAATGTCAGGTAAAAAAGAACGTGATAACTGATTTGAAATCCACGTACAAGCGGCAAAAGAGTTACTCTGGTGTCAGGCGCTTCTTCGATACTGTAAAAACAACGATTGTCAACTTAGATGAAATTTCACCATCGTCACAGGTAAGGCATGTCATTGTATTATACTTGAAGACATGACCTAAGCCATGCTTTTAATACGACAGCCTGTAGATGCATATATTCTTTACAGGGTCACAACGAATAACATATATTTGCTTGGAAGACGCCATCTACTGAGTATTGTTTATGTGGCCCCTGTTGGCCACCTATAAAACACTCAAGTTGGTACGGAGCGACCAATTATTTTTCCATAGATTTACATTATATCTCTTGCCTCTGATTTCAAAATATAAAAATATCAAAGTTGTTACCCTTTGCTTGCTTTTACCGATCCAACTTAAATTTACGTCATGACTAGGAATCTTGTACAATATATATGCTAGCCAAACATGCAAAGAGCGTTGCAGGAGGCAATGCTTATTTTAGATTGTTCATAACATCTTGCCTTCAGACTTTAAAACCGTTTGGAATTTTCAAGTAAATTTTCAATTTTAAAGAAAATATTAATGAGCGAAAAATTTACACCTTTTACAATAAGAAATAAAATTTCAGCACTTAGTTAGATTTAATATACATACATACACACACACATACATGCATGCATACATACATACATACATACATATATATATATATATACATAAACACACATACATACATACATACATACATACATACATACATACATATATACATGCATACATACATACATGACCCGTTTTACCAGAGGTACTTGATGTGGTGCACTGCAACTTTACTTTTGTATCACATTTAAAAAGAAAAAAATATGTTGCACTATATGTTCATTATGGCTAAAGTATGCAGAATAAAATGTATACATTATGATAAAGTGTCTAGGGAAATACTTGCAAATAATCAGCACAAACGTTATTTTACTGTTCAAACAAAATATATAATATATTATAAAAACATGACGCTTAAGCCATCCACCTATTTTTAATCAGGGTATATATATATATATATATATATATATATATATATATATATATATATATATATATATATATATATATATATATATATATATATATATATATCTGTATTCCCTGGAGATAAAATCTGCATGTAGGCGTCAAGGGATTATGGTGGCTTATGTACCTCTGGTTTTCTATGAGAGATGTATGTATGCATATGATAACATTAATCTATTGTTACACATTTTGTTTTATTGTGGTATATTTTGAAAATTTAACTGGACGTATTCGATTTTACATTTTGCTTTGACTTGTGGCATGTATACTTCTAATTTTCACCCAGAAGGACCCACGTTACATGATTAACACGGTATAGCTGTGATGTTACAGGTTGAAAGTGTTGCATTTATTGAGACTCAAGGTGCCAATGTGGCTGAATTTAATGGAATATCCCTGGAACAGCTCCATGAAGTTTTCAAGGGTAAGCTTGCAAAAGTTACTTCATAGCTGTCAAATTACTCTGTATATTTCACGAAATATTTCACTGTGACCTTATGTTGTTGTTGTCCAACAGATGTTCGCTGTTGACATTTTAGGCAATTTATCAGATTTCACGCATGTGCCATACAAGAACTAATAAATACAAGTCTTTTCACTTTTTTTTTTTTTTATTATTTTATTACAATTTTTTTGTTCAGAAGTTGCTCCATGCGACAATTGTTTATATAATCGGACTCCGCAGCGCAAAACTCATTTGTGGACTAACATAATTTCAGCAAGCGAATACGGGTCCCGAACCCAAGCTCATTTGTTAGCAACGTACTATTTTAACGATATGACCCATCTGAGTCCTGTGGGCTGCTGGGCTGCTGGGCTGCTGGGTGTAGTGAACATTGAATCCACTTTCTTTTTAGTACAAAATGACATATGGTTTTTTTTTTTTTACAAACATAACAACAACAAATTTTGCGTATTATTTCGGACGATTCCTCTATGAACAACTTTACCGTTTAAGTTGCGTGCATCATTATACCGTACCCGCCTTATCCTCAACCACAAAAATATGGGTAGCAACTCATTAATGACTAAAAAACGGGTATAAAACTCGAATAGAATTTAAATGTTTAATGAGTCATAACAAGTCAGTCGAGCTTATAAACTGCGCATTTGCATTTTTAAGGAAACATGAAAATGTATGTTCTACGCAAAAGCATCTTTTTAAGAAGAAGAGGACAAGGAGGAGAAGAAGAAAAGAAGGAGAGAGGGGAAGAAGGAGGAAGAGACAGGAAAGGAGAGGAAGAAGACGAAAAAGAAGGCGAAGAAGAAGAAGAAGAAGAAGAAGAAGAAGAAGAAGAAGATAAAAAAGAAAAAGAAGAAGAAAAAGAAAGAAGAGTTTACTTCAAGGTGACTTGCTAATAAGTAAGACAAATTAAGACAACGCCATTAAAAACAACCACAGCAAGTGCTTGTTTTGTAGCTGTCAAAAGTCGCAGACGTAAGATATCCACAGTTGCAATGTTTCTCATCTTTAATTCTTGTCATATTAGCATGGGATATTTTTTTCAGAATTCACAGGGACTCAAGCGAATGTTTTCTTGTTTGGAGGAAAAAATTTATCGACAATAGAGGAACAGGATCAGAGGGTAAGAATATTCTTTGTGATATGTCATGTTTTGTTTGTAGTACACATACATATACATCTAGTGCTGGATATATGTATTGATTCGCACCAATGATATTGCTATTGCTGCTGTTGAGGATACTGATTTACTAAAATTGATTATTTTAATGAGGTTTTTTCTCGTTTTCTTTACATTTCGGTCAGTGCATTACAAATCTAATGAAAATTGAACTCCGTAGTAAATAATCTCTTTGACACATTATTCCTTCCGCTTTAAATTACGACTGAATAAATAGTTTTCTTTGGCATCGGTTTGGTGCGAAGTGCCCAACTCATGCCAATGAAAGCTACTAGCTTCGGGCATTTTATTTTGATAGGTCTCCTCTATAATTCTCCTTATTGTTTTGCATGCTTGTTGGTGCAAATCTTTTAAAAATCTTCTCCGAAACCGCTCCCCGAATTGCTATGGTATCACAGAGGAGCACTCCTAGGGACTCCTGGTTCTTAATTTGCTCACCAGGTAGCGCTGCATGTTTTGTTTGTTTGTTTGTTTTTTGTTTTTTGTTTTTAAATTTTGTATGGTTATTTTGTATTTTAGTTATTTTCGACTTCTTTTCCAGAACCGTTACTCAGATTAAGCTGAAACTTTTTTTCTTGTGGAAGGGTCAAGCAAGGGTATTCATTAGATAGCAATGCTGCTGATTTCTTAGTTTTAAGGATTTTTTTTGGGGGGGGTACTTATTGGTTAATGCACATTTTCTATTGATTACTATGTAAGTCAATGAATATTGTAATACTAATTCACATTTTTTATTTCTTCTCCAAAACCGTCAACCAGATTGACTTTAAACTTGGTGGCAGTTTACCTTGGGTTTGTGTCTACCAGATTTGTTAAAATGGTTGCACTCCATTGACTTTTGGAGTTTTTTTTTCTATTTTGTAAAAATGCGAAGGCGAAAACAAGAAAATAAGAAAACAGAACAGCGAAAACACGAAGGCGAAAACGCTAAAATATAAAACACGAGGGCGAAAATGCGAAAACACAACAGCGAAAACACGACAGAAAATATGTCGTGTTTTCGCACTCGCATTTTCGTGTTTTCGTGTTAGCGTTTTCTCGTTTTCTTGTTTTACTGTCTTCTTCCTTGGTCGAAAACAGTAACACGAAGGCGAAAACACTCAAATATAAAACACGAAGGCGAAAATGCGAAAACACAACCGCGAAAATACGACAGAAATTATGTTTTCGCACTCGCATTGTCATGTTTTCGCATTAGCGTTTTCTTGTTTTCTTATTTTCGCAATATCGTGCTTTCGCTTGTTTCACTTCCGTTTAACACCTTCCCATATGTTAGCTAACGGAATTAATCTGCTGAATATCTTAACTTTTTTTGGTTTATACTTGTATTTTACAAATGAATTCAAAGGAAATGTGTGGACGCACCATGAAATAACCCCGCTTGATTGGTGCCCCTGTTGTAACGGGGTAGTTTTCCAAATTCATTGTTCTTGTTGTTATTATTATATCTCGTTGTTGTTGTTGTTGTTGTTATTATCTTTATTACTATTATTATTATTATTATTATATCTTGCTAGTACTAAACTGAACTGCTTAGCGGACGGTCATGATACCAAGATCGAGCGAACAGGTAAAACTGGTATTCGAAAGAACATTTTAATACATGTTGCATTAATGATAATATTTACGGTAAATTTTAGACTTTGATCCTTGAACTAAACTCTGTACACAAGCCAACAAGCATATAAGTAAACAAACAAACAAACTTAAAGCCAGTCATGTCTGAGGAAATTGATGCTGATTCATAGAAATCCTGGTGACAAAATTATCAGCGCCAAGGACCAAGAGGACAAGTCCTTCACAGGTAGTGTTCGTGGTGAAAAATAATCGTTCGGTGAAAAAATGGGTCTTTAATACAGTGTTTTGACATAAAAGTTATAATATCCCCCCCCCCAACATGTCATGTCATACGAAAAAACAAAAACAAAAAAAAAAACAAAAAAACAAAAAACAAAAAACAAACAAACAAACAAAAAGTTCCTAGATAATATTTTTTAGCTTTCAAAAGACCATTATTTAAAGCAGATCGACCAATTAGCTTTTAATCAACGCTGTCTACAAAATTGATTGATAAACAAAAAATCATTTCTGAGAAATTTGCGTTGAAAAATTTGAGGCCCTTATCGCCCACATTGTTGGCCGGAATGACAATATCGCTCTCCAACCGTGGTCACTTTTGGTTGCAATTTTTCGAAGGCCCGACAATGGACAAATATGATATATAGATTCCAACATACAATAGTATTTATTGACCTAAAAAGCAGCTATTTACCCGAACGACATCAAGGGCAGCCATAAATGCAAGCCTGTCACTATGGTTTCACACGCGACGGCGGCAGCTTTCAAAGGGGACTCGAAAGCGGATCAGTCACGTTACCCGAAAAGAGCAACATATCTTTGTCAATGATCCTTGTGATCATACTGGCAAAAAACAAAAACAAAACAAAAAAAAACATGATCCGGGACGAAAACAGAAAATGAAGCAAGCGGATAGCAATGTGCATGAGAAAAAAAAAAAAAGTTGACGACCAAGCATACAGTACTTGGGGGAGAGGGTGCTAGGGTTTGATTTTTTTCTTTATTCTTATAAAATTTATAATTGTCATTCCAGACAAGTTGGACCTAGAGTTTGATGCCATTCTCTCCATTCCTCTCAAATCTTTCTCTGAAAATGACAAGTTAACTGCTGCTTTGCTCGAGGCTGACGGCAGTATGTCTTGCTTTTGGCATTTTTTATTTTGTGAAAATAAGTTGTAAGATTGCTGGACAGCGAGAGAGAGAGAGAGAGAGAGAGAGAGAGAGAGAGAGAGAGAGACAGACAGACAGACAGACAGACAGACAGACAGAGAGTACCATGGTCGCTATATACATGTATATGGCAGTCCCAGCCCTGTTCTATTTCTTTAAAAATATGTATATTTCCATTTTTTCATGTTATTCCACGTACAGTCAGACATGTTTGTTACTTTCTATGTAAACAAAGAGAAGAATTTGAACTAAGAAAGATGATTTGCTGCATAGTAAGTCAGTGTGTGTGTCTTCAAAGCATATTGGTATGGTAATGTACAACTATTCCATAACACAGGAGTAAAAGTTGGAAGGGCATCTCTATCTATTATAGCTTTGAAGATGCTCAAGATTGAAAATTTCGAATACTGCTAATTAGCATAATTTAAATTGCTACAACTTTTATTTTAGATTCATTACATGCGCAATGGTCAACAACCCCTTAGTAGAAGGTGGAATGACATCTCTATCTATAAAAGTTTTGAAGATATTCAAGTTTAAAAATTTTAAATGCTTCTAATTAGCATAATTTGAATTGCTACAACTTTTGCTTTAGATTCATTACATGCGAAATGGTCAGTAACCCCCTAGTAGAAGTTAAAATGACGTCTCTATCTATAATAGTTTTGAAGATATTCAAGTTTTAAAATTTCAAATGCTGTTAATTAGCATAGTTTAAATTGCTACGTTTGTTTTAAATTCATTAGATGCGCAATGGTCAATAACCCCCAAGTGGAAGTTCGAATCACATCTCTATCTATTATACTTTTGAAGATATATAAGATTTAAAATTTCAAATGCCCCTAATTTGCATAATTTTAAACATCTTCATTCCTTTGTATTAAGCGGTCAAACTCCTTGTATGTAGATACAATCATGCCAAGTTTGGAGTTTCTATGTATGATAGTATTTGAGAAAAGTGTCGGACAAATTTGCTGGTGAAGAAGAAAGAGGAAAGAAAGAAAGAAAGAAAGAAAGAAAGAAAGAAAGAAAGAAAGAAAGAAAGAAAGAAAGAAAGAAAGAAAGAAACAAAGAAAGAAAGAAAAAAGAAAGAAAGAAAGAAAGAAAGAAAGAAAGAAAGAAAGAAATTCAGGAAAAACAAAAAAGTGTGTGTTGACACACACACTTTAATAAAGAATTTCAGGAAAAACAAAAAAGTGTGTGTTGACACACACACACTTTAATTAGCCTCCGACTTCTTTTTAAATCCTCTTTTTATCCCCCGCCTCCTTTAGAGAAATACACCATATCAAAAACAGACGGAGAGAAAGAGAGATGTCATTTTGTATGCACGTTCCATGCTGCATACACTATACCAGATGAGGGGTCCAGATGGGCGGTCTTCATAGATCATGATCATGACGAGGTGACGACTGAGACAAGTGTCCTGTTAATGATAAACAAACATCAATCCCAGCATATACTAGAATTTTAAAAAGTGAAAAAAAAACCACACACACACAGAACGTTTCCTCCCAGCCAAGGCGAACTGTGTTTGCTTACATAATTGATCGGACAGTGCGACGCGCACTCCAATCGCAATTTAACAATAGCGCAAAGAAAGTCTGTTTTGCAGACAAGAAAGTTTCCAATTCCCTCAAAACGGAATAGGAAAAGGGATGGGGCAATTAAGGCAGAGTTCAGTCTTCATGGCTTTGGCTTGGGTGCTGGTATGTAAGGTTGTCAGGAGTGTTAAAGACGTTCGGTACACTGGTCAAAAGAATTTAGAAATCTCTGGTTTTTGGTGTGAACCAAGATATTGGCATTTGTAACAAAATGCAAGCAAAAAATTGGCATGTCACGGTGCTACTTTTGTCGCTAGGTGGCGCTACATGTAAGGACTACAGAAATTTGATAGCAAACATTATATATGTGGGTAAAAGCAAAAAAATAAATTAAGGATGCAAAAATATGCATAAAATAACTCAGTATGAGTATATGCAATGTATATCAAGCCTTTTAATAACAAATATGTAGACAAAACATGCTGGAATGTGACTTTAAATTCATCTCGTCTTGCAAAAATGTATAAGTGCTCACATTATTTTTAAAGTTTGAAATAGAAAAAATATTTGCAAATCCCTGAAAAATTGTAGGGGGTTTCCAAAATATGCACTGATTTCATTGATTAACAAAAAAAAGATATCATACGGTGCTATTTTTTCCGCAATTGTACAAAGAATTCATGCATGTTGACTTAATTTGTTCTAAGTTCATAGGTACAAGGTATCCATTCATTGTCTAACTTCGATACCATATCAATATACATGTATGTAGGTTAAGTAAACGGCAGTACGTCGTTAATTTTATATTCCAGTCATAATATATACTTTCATAGTTTCACTGAGAAGAGGCAAACATTTTAAGATTCTCTCCTTAGTGCAATACAGCAATGTGGAAAAAGAGGTAAAAATAAGAATATCAAAATTATAGTTGCCTTAATACATTGTCGAATGGTAACACAGGCAGCACATTATCAAATATGCCTGTGCCACCTTGTAAAGTACACTGGCCAAGCCATATCGTTTTTAGGATTCTGTATTTTTTAGGGACAATGGTTTTTTTTTTTTACATTCCTCGCATACAAGAGGATCGGCTAGTACACTTAGTTCCACTATTCTACGACCTTCGTTCCAGTTATAACTGTCAGTGTTTACATGTGCCTGTGGCATTTGGGGGGTGGGCGTGGCACTTTCGACGGTTGCTTGGTCAGCGTTCGCTGATTGTGTACATGCGTTTTGGTCTACCACTGCCGTGTTTCGACGTATTCTGCCTTGTTTTAAAGCATTTAGTCCTTTGTTTTGGCATTTGTTAACAAACCGCCCATTCTTTTTCCTTTTCACTCTTCGTAAACATCAATTTTTCTCAAACGGAACTGTGCAAAATAGGAAAAGCGAACAGCAGCTAGTGCAGGTATCGACAAATACCAGCTCTAACTGTATGGAGGCATTGGACCATAAATGGTTGCGCATATCGCGGTGTACCGAACGTCTTTAATTATATGCCAAGCCTATTTCACTGGTTCTTCTGCAAATTTTGGTCTTTCTCGTGATAAAGGGGACCATACACACTGTCATGCTTTCCCGGGTTTTGCCATTTATATAATTGGGCCTAATGTATAATTTTATTCTGTAGAGATATGTAACCAGTGTTACTTTACAAATGAATATCTGCAATAAACTGATCGCGACACAAAACCGAAACTTCGTGACTGGGTTGCAGCGATAACGCGACAGATCGCTTACACACACGCACACACACACACACACACACACACACACACACACTCACACACACACACACACACACACACACACACATTATACATGACCGATCGACCAAGCAAAAAGCAGTGTGCAGAGCCACTTTGCAGACAGACTACGAAAAAGAAAAGACATGAGTCACAGCTCTATGGTAGAAATTTATATTTACCTGTTGAAACAAACGTGATATCGTAATTTTTTTATGATGTATTGTACTTTTTCTGACAAGATTCTGGGCAGCACACTTGGCGTAAGCTGTAGTTTGGCATTTGAATATGGGTGGGTTTCCGTGCAGATCTCCATGTGCATTCTTTGGAGTGACACATCTTTTAATATTGTGGTCTCCTGCTAGGGTTTAACCCCCCCAAAAATTCCGATAAAGCAAAATCAGATAAAAGATACTCAGTTGGTAAGTTAAATGCTTCATCAGTAGAATTTAAAAAGCGATGTCCGATATGGAAGCAAGTTTGATCATGCACAGCCACCTCAATTATGCTTAATTCCGTTTCTTAAATTCCTTAAACATATGTAAATCGTAAATGCCTTACAAACTTCCTTGATATGATACCAATAATTGATTTAATATTTTGCCCGATGATAGATGCATATAAGAGCATGCACTTTAATCACGTGCAGAAATGTAGCTCAAAACATGTTTGGTGGACTTTATCGTGTAGAAAATAAAAAAATCTGCCATAAAGAGCTCAATTATGTATTACATTGAAAACTATTATATAGCAATCTTTTTTAGTGATCAACCACGGAACCGGAGTTCTGGGACTAATGCCAGTGAAATTTGTGGACACGTTTCGGTGCATCATGCATACCTTGTTCCAGCAACAAATAGTGGATGCCTTTGGGGTTTTTTTTTTTTTGGTTTTTTTTGTTTTTTGTTTTTTTTTTGTTTTTGTTTTTGTGTTTTTTTGTTTTTGTTTTTGTTTTTGTGTTTTTTTTGTTTTTTCGTATGACATGACATGTTGGGGGGGGGAGGGTTGATATCATAACTTTTATGTCAAAACACTGTATTAAAGACCCATTTTTTCACCGAACGATTATTTTTCACCACGAACACTACCTGTGAAGGACTTGTCCTCTTGGTCCTTGGCGCTGATAATTTTGTCACCAGGATTTCCATGAATCAGCATCAATTTCCTCAGACATGACTGGCTTTAAGTTTATTTGTTTGTTTACTTATATGCTTGTTGGTTTGTGTACAGAGTTTAGTTCAAGGATCAAAGTCTAAAATTTACCGTAAATATTATCATTAATGCAACATGTTTTAAAATGTTCTTTCGAATACCAGTTGTACCTGTTCGCTCGATCTTGGTATCATGACCGTCCGCTAAGCAGTGCAAGATATAGTAATAATGATTATAGTAATAAAGATAATAATAAAAACAACAACAACAACAACAACAACGAGATATAATAATAACAACAAGAACAATGAATCTGGAAAACTACCCCGTTACAACAGGGGCACCAATCAAGCGGGGTTATTTCATGGTACGTCCACACATTTCCTTTGAATTCATTTGTAAAATACAAGTATAAACCAAAAAAAGTTCAAATATTCAGTAGATTAATTCTGTTAGCTAACATACGGGAAGGTGTTAAACGGAAGTGAAACAAGCGAAAGCACGATATTGCGAAAATAAGAAAACAAGAAAACGCTAATGCGAAAACACGACAATGCGAGTGCGAAAACACGACATAATTTATGTCGTATTTTCGCGGTTGTGTTTTCGCATTTTCGCCTTCGCGTTTTGAATTTTAGTGTTTTCGCTGTCGTGTTTTCTTGTTTTCGACCAAGGAAGAAAACAGTAAAACAAGAAAACGAGAAAACGCTAACACGAAAACACGAAAATGCGAGTGCGAAAAAACACGACATAATTTCTGTCGTATTTTCGCGGTTGTGTTTTCGCATTTTCGCCTTCGCGTTTTGAATTTTAGTGTTTTCCCTATCGTGTTTTCTTGTTTTCGCTGTTTTGTTTTCTTATTTTCTTGTTTTCGCCTTCGCATTTTTATAGAGAAAGAAAAAAGTTTTATTTGGCACTTTTGTGCCACCATAATTTTGGGCAAATCTTTAAAAAGAAAAATCTTCTACTCCAAAACTGCTTACTCGATTTCCTTATCCCACACAGGAACACTCTTAAAGACTCCTAGTTCCTAATTTATTCAGCAGGTGGCGCTGCAATTTTATTCTATATTTTTATGGTTTGTGTGTGTGTGCGTTTTCGCTATTTTGGAATTCTTTTCCAGAACCATCACTAAGATTGACTTTAAACGTGATGGCAGCGTACCTTAGCTCCGCCTTAACCAGATTCTTCACATGGTCACACTCTGTTGATTTTTGGATTTTTTTTTTTGATTTTTTGGTCCTTTTTCGGCAAATCTTGAAAAAATACCCTTTTCCGAAACCGCTCACTAGATTTCTTTTATTTCACACAGAAACACCCCTGGAGACTCCTTGTTCTTAGTTTGTTCACCAGGTGGCACTGCAATTTCATTGTATTTTTTTATGTTTTTTTGAAGTGTTTTGTTATTTGCGATGTCTTCTTCATTGCCGCTACTGAGATTAAGCTGGAACTTGGTTAATATGTTTGTTGTGGAAGGGTCAAACAAATTTGTTTTCTGGTTGGCACTGCTATGGCTTTCTAATTTTTAACGAATTTTCAGTTTTGGGTACTTATCAGTAAATGCACCTAATCAATTGATTACTGTGTGAGTCAATGGGCATTCTAATGCTAACTCACATCTTTTACTTCTTCTCCAAAGCCTTCAACTGATTGACTTCAAAATTGGTGGCAATGTACCTGTAGTGGGTCTCTAATAGATTTGTTTATTTATTCATTTATTTATCTATTTATTTATTTATTTATTTATTTATTTATTTATTTATTTATCTATTTGTTCTTTATTTACTTATTTACTTACTTACTTACGTACATACGTACGTACGTACGTATGTATGTATGTATGTATGTTAGGGGGTACAAAGAGACTCAACCTAGAGGTACATATTTCCCCCAAAGAGCAGAATTCGTCAGACTGGAGGCTTATCAAGCCTCCCGAAGCTAACATTGGTAGAAATTATACTTTTTTTTTATCATCTGAGTCACAATTAGAGTGTGTTGAGGCGTTCAAAGTCGTATACAGATCAAACCCTGGAGCTCAAAACATATGATCAATTTGTTTACTGTGGTCCCAAATTTAATTCAGTAACGACTGAAAAGAGATAGATAGAATTCTACATGGCCTTGGTATGTGTAATGAGATTCAGACTGCACGGGACTATTCTACTAACATCGAAGTTAACAGTTCAGTCAGTGATGGCAAATTTCGAGTGGGGTTAAAAGCTTGATATGGTTTGGAGTGAAAGCAGTGTAAATGGCACGCCTAAACTCTGCCGTTTGCACTGAAAGACTCAGACGTTTTGGAACCTCCACAAGTTTTATTGGACTTCTGGGCAATATGAGCGCTGGAATCTTACGTCTAGACAGCTATTCATAGATGTACAATAGATTTTACGCTCGATTTTACCTTCAAAGCGGAGAAACTACGTTATAAAAATAATTGTTGAGAGAGAACGTGCAAAGTCTTCTTGTATCTACACTTTTGTATGGCTAAAACCTGTTTACTTTTGCGCAAGCCTGCTAAAGGCAACACAATCAAAGACACCATCTTGTTTGCCAATTTGTCAACTCGACTCCGTATCTGAAATCCTCTTAGGTCCGCCAGTTAAATTCCTTTCACAAATATTTACATTTGTTGTTTTCTTAAGCATAAGATGAATAGAACGCGTCTGGACGATCATTTTTTCATGAATGCAGTCGATTACGTGTCCACGTGCAATCATACCAACCTTCTAGTAGACTAAGTACAGCGCAGTAACAAAGTCAGGACTAGTTTTGTTCCCGCTAGTAGGCCTAAAATCTGTGTCCTACTTACAATCCCATTCCCCTCCCCCAGCGTGTTCAGATTATTTGCATGACAAGAATAATGAAATAGACTATTAAGACATGTATACTAAGGTAGCCAACCATGTTTCTTGAATGTAAATATAAGAACTACAGGAAAGCTTAAGAGAAGCGTTATCCTTAAGTGGCGATCTGAATGATCACAGATAATTAAGCCAGTCACACACTGAGATTTTATCAAACTTGCCCAAAAAGAATTAAGGCAGCCAAAAGCCAAAATAGTAATGCGTGGTTGAGTCATTCCGAAAAATTAATAATATACAAATATTGAATACACTAGTCTGAATATGTCCTTTCTGCACCAAGGGTAAATCCACTCACTCGTCGCTTGAGCGTACTACCAATAAATTGGCTCAGTCTACGTTGTGGAAAATGACAAGCGGGGAGCCGGACTTCAAGAGAGACCACCCGGATATTCCGCTCAAACTACGAAAGGTCAAGACAGAAAAGCTTCCGGGTCAACAAATGGAACTTCCCTTTGGCACAGTGGAATTTTCAGCCAATATGAGTTTTCTGGGTCCTGAAAATTCAGATCTCAGCCTTCAGGTGATTGATTCTCTATTGTTAAGAGCTATTTGTCATATATCAGTACCCGTACTGCTAGGCGAGACCACCTGGCTTTTGTGACTACAATGCTGAGGCCACTGAAGCCAGGCGCACGCAACGTTCAGTCGGTCAAGCTCCCGTGCTAGTTTACGCTGGGGGTGGGGGGAGAGTGCTGGAAGAGAGGTTGAACCTGGAACATGCGTACATGGCAAGCCAACAGGGCCATAACGCATTGATCTTACGCGTTGCCGAGCCTCCACTGTGCGTAGTCGAGCCAACCAATCAGATTTCTGTCTCCCCTATGCGTTGCCGAGAATATGTTTTCCACGAGGCGTAGTCGAGCTTCGGCTACGCGTAGTGGAGCAACTTATGGCACCTTTTGGCTGAAGAAAAGCAAACCAATCATTTACGTCCTTACAATCATTACTGATATTAAAACAGCCAACAGGTCTAATACAGTTTACAAGAGCATCAGTGATTGGATAGTTTGGGTACACGCTATGGGAGGCATAGTTTCTCCACTACGCGTCGTCGAGGCTCGGCAACGCGTTCTAGAAGAACATTTTCTCGGCAACGCATAGTGGAGACTGTGATCTTATTGGTTAGCTCGACTACGCGTTGCCGAGCCTCGACTACTCGTAGAAGAGACTGTGATCTTATTGGTTGGCTCGACTACGCGTTGCCGAGACTCTACTACGCGTAGTGGAAACTGAATCTTATTTGTTGGCTCGACTACGCGTTGTCGAGCCTCGACTACGCGTAGTAGAGACTGCAATCTGATTGGTTTACTCGACTTCGCGTTGCCGAGCCTCGACTACGTGCAGTGGAGGCTCGGCTACGCGTAAGACCTATACGTTATGGCCCTGTTGGCTTGCCATATGCGTACGTGCAAGGACCCACAGAGGGCCTTAATTGCAATAAAATACTGTGTATTTATCTGTGCACTCAATCAATCGTGCTAATAAGATGGGAGAGAGTGGGCCTATTACACCACTATTTCCCCAGAGGAACTCCTCCCATCTCATTAACTTGACTCTCTTAACTTTCAACATGTTTTTGTCTTTTTCTTTCTTTTCAGCTTGTATGTATTTTTGCCGTTTGACAATTTTCAGATTCATGCTAAACTCACTCTTTATGTTATCAACAAATATCTTTCATGCTGTGGTACTCCTTTCAGTATCTTATAATTCAGATTTCATCATAATTGTTACATTGTACATTAAATGATGAGACCTGAAATCATAAATGAGGATGTGTTGAGAAATTTTGGGGGAATCTCTGCAAATTGCTAAAATGAGCCCCTAAATGACACAAATGACTTAGAAAATAGTATATCTATAGCCTCTGACTCACCGTATATTGAAACTAAATATTTAGCTGAATATTTCAAGCCATTAAAAGACACCTTTTCTGTACTAGATCTAAATATTCAAAGTTTGAATGCAAAATTTGACAAGTTCCACATACTGATAAATGATCTGGCAAAAAATGACTTTGAATTTGATGCTATTTGTCTACAAGAAACTTGGCTAGATGGAGACTCACTCAATGTTTCACTTTTTAACCTGAATAATTATGTCATGATTACCCTTGGAGCTACTTGTAGTTCTCATGGTGGTCTACTTATATACTTGCATAAAAGTTTGAATTTTTCACTTAGAAATTTTTATATTCCAAACAAAGTTTGGGAAGGACTTTTTGTTGATGTATATATGAATGATACAGAGAAAAGGATAACACTATGTAATATTTATAGACCACCCAGAGACAGAAATGAGGATATTGACAGGTTTACAACTGAACTTAGCCCAATAATTGAAACTTTATCACGTGAATCATCCGAAATAATCATTGTTGGGGATTTTAATTTGGACTAGTTAAAGATAAATACCAGACAAAAATATGCTGAATATTTAGATATCATGTTATGCAACAGTTTCTATCCTAAAATTACCTTGCTAACCAGACTTACAGAAAGAGCTGCCACCCTCATAGATCAGGTTTTCTGCAAATTGTCACGTTCAGTTCGTTCATGTGTATCTGGGATTTTACTTTCGGACCTATCAGATCACTTACTTATTTTTACTTCCATTGATTTAAAGCTGAAAGCTCAAATGCCCCCCAAATTTGTAAAAATTGAAACTAAAGACCCTCATGCCTTTCAACGTTTTTACGATGAAATTAACAATACCAATATTATATTGAATCAAATCAAAATTGCGAAAGCAGTACCTTTATTTAAAAAAGACGATGAGACCATTATTGAAAACTATCGCCCAATCTCACTATTGCCTGCCATATCCAAATTTTTGAAAAAGTGGTATACAATCAACAAAATGAATAATTTGTGTCAAAAATGTTATTTTACAAAAGTCAACATGGATTTAAAAAGTTGCACTCCACTGAAAGCGCTGCCTTAGAGTTCACAGATCGAATTATGAAAATTCTTGATCATGAAAAGCTACCTTGATACCTTGGACCATAAAATTCTTTTGCATAAACTTCAGTATTATGGCATAACAGGTGTGGCATTGGAATGGTTTAAAGACTGCCTATCTGGTATGAAACAGTATGTTTATTTTGATGCTTTATGCTCAGATACTTTACCTGTAACTACAGGGGTACCCCAAGGGTCCATTCTTGGCCCGCTCCTGTTTATCATTTATACAAATGACATGTACTTAGCTTCAACTCAGTTTGATTCCATCTTATATGCAGATGACACAACTTTGATAGATTCTTTGTGTTTTTCTAATGTTACGTCTGACACTCCAGGAAATGTGTAAAGTTCCATTAATGTGGAATTAAGAAATGTTCATAACTGGTTAGTCGCTAACAAATTATCATTGAATATTGCAAAAACAAAGTACATGATATTTCATTTCCCACAGAAAAAGATAATTTTTGTGCTAGACTTAAAAATTGATGATGCTGCGATTTCCAAGGTTGCGAATTTTGATTTCCTTGGTTTATGTATACATGAAAATTTGAATTGGAATTCCCATTTATCCAAAATTGGCAACAAACTTTCTAAAGTGGTTGGAATTTTCAAAAAACTTGGAAAGTATCTTCCCACAAGAATTTTACTTTTAATGTACAATTCCCTATTCCTATCACATCTAAATTATTGTATTCTTGTATGGGGTTATTCTTTTGATCGAATTTAAACTAAAGACCCTCATGCCTTTCAACGTTTTTACGATGAAATTAACAATACCAATATTATATCGAATCCAAATACTGACTTATATTGTAACCCAAATGAAAATTATGACAAGTTAGAGGAAAGTCTTGTTAATGCCAAAAACAAACATCATCCGATTAAAACTGTTAAATTTGATATATACAAACATAAGCATTCTTCATGGATTACTAATGGTATTTTGAAGTCAATCAAATATCGTGATGGGCTTTATAAAAAATTGAAAAGTACTCCTCAAATTGATCCCCAATATAATACCCTGAAACAAAATTTGAAAACTTACAATTCAATATTAAATAGAAATATAAATGAACTGAAACACAGATATTATCATTCTGAGTTTGAAAAATATAAACACAATACTGAAAAAACCTGGGATACTATAAAAGTTATTCTTCACAGTAACAAAAATAAAAAAGTCCTATCTTCCTTTTTTCAAATTGACAATAACAAAACTAGTATTAAAGAAATAATTGCAAACAGATTCAATCATTTTTTCTCACATATTGGCCCTAAGCTTGCAGCCAAAATAAATGTTAAGGATGGACCATCTTTTACATCATATCTGAAAACACGCATTGAACATATTTTTTCTTTCTCGCCTGTGGACTCATCATGCATTGCTAGCATCATTCAAAATTTGAAACCTAAGACCAGTATAGGACATGATAATTTATCAATGAAATTATTGAAAGGTCTCAACTTCTTCATTACTGCACCACTAACTTTGATTATTAATCAGTCCTGGGTAACTGGCATTTTTCCTGATAAATTAAAAATTGCAAAAGTAGTACCTTTATTTAAAAAAGACGATGAGACCATTATTGAAAACTATCGCCCAATCTCACTATTGCCTGCCATATCCAAAATTTTTGAAAAAGTGGTATACAATCTACTAAATGAATATTTTGTGTCAAAAATGTTATTTTACAAAAGTCAACATGGATTTAAAAAGTTGCACTCCACTGAAAGCGCTGCCTTAGAGTTCACAGATTGAATTATGAAAATTCTTGATCATGAAAAGCTACCCATAGCTATTTATCTAGACCAAAGCAAAGCGTTTGATACCTTGGACCATAAAATTCTTTTGCATAAACTTCAGTATTATGGCATAACAGGTGTGGCATTGGAATGGTTTAAAGACTATCTATCTGGTATGAAACAGTATGTTTATTTTGATGGTTTATGTTCAGATACTTTACCTGTAACCACAGGGGTACCCCAAGGGTCCATTCTTGGCCCGCTCCTGTTTATCATTTATACAAATGACATGTACTTAGCTTCAACTCAGTTTGATTCCATCTTATATGCAGATGACACAACTTTGATAAATTCTTTGTGTTTTTCTAATGTTACGTCTGACACTCCAGGAAATGTGTAAAGTTCCATTAATGTGGAATTAAGAAATGTTCATAACTGGTTAGTCGCTAACAAATTATCATTGAATATTGCAAAAACAAAGTACATGATATTTCATTTCCCACAGAAAAAGATAATTTTTGTGCTAGACTTAAAAATTGATGATGCTGCGATTTCCAAGGTTGCGAATTTTGATTTCCTTGGTTTATGTATACATGAAAATTTGAATTGGAATTCCCATTTATCCAAAATTGGCAACAAACTTTCTAAAGTGGTTGGAATTTTCAAAAAACTTGGAAAGTATCTTCCTACAAGAACTTTACTTTTAATGTACAATTCCCTATTCCTACCACATCTAAATTATTGTATTCTTGTATGGGGTTATTCTTTTGATCGAATTTTCATGTTGCAAAAGAAAGTGACACGTCTCATATGTAATGCTGGGTATAATGCCCATACTGATCCCTTATTTAAGCAGCTGAATGTTTAAAAGTACATGATATTCTGCAGTTAAAGGCACTCAAGTTTTATTACCGTTACACTAAATGTGAAGTTCCAAGTTATTTTGAAAATATGTTTGAATTTACTCTTGTATCACACCCTCATTTTACACGTTCTAGAGGAAGACTTATTATCCCTGCACCTAAAAAAGCAACATTGAAAATTGTATTCGTCACTACGTTCCTCATTTACTCCAAAATATCCCTCCCTGCATTAAAGACAAAATTCTAACACATTCATACCTTGGCTTTTCAAAATACAGTAAGTCATATTTTGTGAGTAAATATCAATGTGAGTGTACCATACCTAACTGTTATGTATGCAACAATCATGAAGATATTGTTCCACTGGAAATAAGTTAAAATCTCATTATTGTATTTTCTTTTCTCAGCATTAGTGTTTTGGATCTGCAATGTAAATGCTGTAAAAAAAGGTCATCTCTCCTTTGTAGGTCGCCTCAGCGAGAGCGGATAAAATATCCTTAGCTGAGGTCTCCTGACATATTTTGTTCTGCGTAGATTGTTTCAAAACAATGTCATATTATCCATTTTGTTGCATATATTCTTGTACAATTTGTTATCTATATGTCAAGTAAAATGATTCTGATTCTGATTCATTAACACGAAATATTAACTGCACAGATGGATGCACAATATTACAGATAAGGCCCTTTGGCCATATGGGTCATGCTAAGTACAGACGTTCCAGGTGCACCCTCCCTACCAATTACCCCCCCCCCCCCGCGTCAATTAACACGAATGCTTGACTGACTGAACGTTACGAGCGCCTGTGGTCTGCATGTGACCTTTCCCTGCTAACTTAATGGGGTGATCTTAAATACCAGGTTCTGCCGTGCGCGAAAACTATGATGCAGAAAGGATAACGTATGTTTTTTTGAAGCAGTAAATGAAAAAAATGATGAAGGTTTATAGCTGTCACTTATTGAAATGAAACAAAGTAGATAGAAAGATAGATGATATATGGATGATGATGATCATCATCATAATGATAACAATACTAATAACAACTGAACTTCTTTATATGGGATAGACTCGTCAGTCAAAGACTGTTCATCCACAGGGACAGATGGATGGATGAGTGGATAGATAGATAGATACACAGACAGACAGACACAGACAGACAGACGGACGGACGGATAGATAGATAGATAGATAGATAGATAGATAGATAGATAGATAGATAGATAGATAGATAGATAGATAGATAGATAGATAGATAGATAGATAGATAGATAGATAGATAGATAGATAGATAGATAGATAGATAGATAGATAGATAGATAGATAGATAGATAGATAGATAGATAGATAGATAGATAGATAGATAGATAGATAGATAGATAGATAGATAGATAGATAGATAGGTAAAACAAATAAAATAACAAATGCATAGTTCCCTTGCTAATATGAGGCTGAGAACATTTAAAAATGAAAAATGTGCTTTGCAAGATTCGATATGTACTTTGGCATTTATAAGCTTTGACATCATTACAGCATGAAATTTTTATGCCTAATATATATAGAGGTAGGAAACTCGTATTGCGCTTGTACATACATAACAATTCGCAAATGGGTCAATGATACAAAATCACTCCTTGCACGTGTGTGAAGCAAGCAAGCCGTAAGAGATAGTTCGAGGGGGGTGTCTCATTGTTTTGTTTTGTTTTGTTTTGTTTTTGTCTTTTTTTTTGTGTGGGTTTTTTTTTTTTTTTTTTTTTTTTTTTTTTTTTTTGAGGGGAGGGGTTGTAGTAACCATTCAGTTCAATACAAATGTAACCCCCCCAAAAAAAATTCCTTGTCATAAAAAATATTAAATGTTTCATTTGTGTGTTTTCAGGTCGTCAGCTACAAAAAAGATCCGTATGTTTGGAGTAAAGCAGCATTTAAGCCGCTTTCGTCAATTATAGATCTGAAAGCGTTTGACTCCAGTGGCAAAGCCATCAACTCACCCGATTCCTCTCCACGGAGGGCAAAAAGATCAACTCCACAAAGTGAACAAGATCAGATGATTGACATGTCTATCCAAAATGCGCATCCGCCGGATGTGCAACTATTTTCACGTTCTCCAGAAGGCCAGTTTGGTATCATATTGCATAAATTTTATGTGAATAATTCCCTTGGTCTTCTGCACATATACTTGCGTCCAAATGACAGTCACACAACTTTTAATGCATACATAAAGAAACACGGCCAACCCACTCTACGGGACTTTGACATGAACTACACCGTCCCCAATACAGAATATGCAATGGATAATCCCTTGAGGTGGACATGGGTGTTGAATCTCACCCAGTTTAATGTAGCTGCACCATATAGTCTAGGGATAAAGGAAGTCCCGCATAATAAAAGCGCCTTTAACTGCACTGTGACTGACGACAACATCCGTAACGAGCAAGATTGTACTGTAAGACCCTGTACTGCATATGGAAATGGTAGCAGAGAATGTTGTACCGTGTGTCTTTCAACAGGAAATGCAACAAACACGCAAGGTCCGAAAGCGTCCCGTGGTAATATAAGTGGTATCGCAAGCGTGACCCCAGGTACCATGGAGAAAACATCCGTGCAGACACAGACAATATCCGTGCAGACGCAGGATACGAGCTTTTCAAACGGTTACAATAATTTGTCAAGCAAGTATCTGTATGATCGTCCTACTTCAGACCCTGTAACTAAGCACTGGTCAACCACACGTGTGCCAAATATTACGAACTCCACCATAAATTCGACGTACAAAGTGACATACTTTCTGCAGTTTTATGAAATTACTTGTCTTATTTGGGATCAAGACATGAATATATGGACGTCGAACTCTTCATGTCAGGTAATTAAATGAAGGCGTCGCAGGTAGTGATGTTTTTTTTAATGTCTTGGGAAACTTTCTATTTGTTTATTGTTGGGTTTTGCTTGGTTCCTACGTACAGGCTTGGGGGATCATTGTAACGTGAACAGTTTCATGAAGAACAAGCAATTAAAGTCTATTAATTCTTTCTAAATTTTTCACGGGTACAGTCAATAGTGTCATTTATAGAATTTAAAGTTATTCTAGTGTATCTTGGAGACCGGGCATTTGTTTTCGATATCTTCACGTTAAAAAAAAAACTGATGAACTAAAGTCGGAAAGGCTTTTCAAACGATTTTAAATTCCAATACTGTCACAAAATTATATCATAATGCTTTATTATTTCTACAGATAGAGCCAACGTCCACAGTCAGGAATGTGCGTTTTAAGAGTAATATATTTGGTTCTATCGGCGCCGGCATCTTCACACCGCCGAATCTGATCGACTTCAGCAAAGTTTTTGACAACATCGGTCAGAAACTTCTGGAAAATATACCAGTATTATCTACCATCATAGCAATCTTAACTTTGTATTTTGTTCTCTTGGTGTTCGCTCGAAGGAAGGATAAAACAGACAGAGATCAGGTAATTCCTGAAATAAGTAAATAATAAAGACTGCATTCTGCTTTTCGTACCTTTGACTACAACTTTAATGTGTTTTGGGCTGGCTCCAAAACGTGTTCTAATAGTTACCTGCTGGAGACCCGTTATCTTTTGCGCTGATAGAACCTTTGGAAGATTTGTTGAATCTGTTTTGGTTAATATTACGATAAGAAGTGTAAAATCTTCCATGTTTCTATATTCATATTTTTGAGGTAGGCAATGACAGGAACGGGTATGGCGAGTATCAAATTTGGCCAACGGATTTAAAGTATTGAGGATAAGGATGTGCCAAGCTCAGTGTGTGTCTGAAGAACTTTTTGTACATTTAAGACACGTCATCGAGTTTGATTCGGAGCTAGAAGAAGAAGAAAAAGAAGAAGAAAGCTTCTTTAATTGTACATTAATAACTCACACGTTGTTTCACCCGTTATAAGAAAGTGTGAACAATGAGATAATTATTAACAAGAATCATTGTCATGTGTTGTGCCCACAATCTTCATGTCATTTTAGCATTTGATTTCATAGAAAGTGTTCGCTGTAGGAAGACTGTCGGATGTTAGGTTAATCTAGTAGAAAGTTAGTTCTATCGTCAGATAACATTTGATCTACAATAAACGACCAAACTTATTAACATTAAACATCACTATGCACCATCAATGTCGCCAGCCCTGAATAAGTCAAGCTGTCTCAGTGCAGCTGCCCACAGGTAAAATTTAGGTCACAGGTTATTCCAAACAGGGGATGACCTTTCCCTGTTCAACTTGTTAAGTCACCCCGGTAAGCAAAATGAAACGTCTTTATCACTTTCCTGGGTAAGTTCCATTTAAAGAAGACAAAAAATAAGATGAAACTGCAAAGCCTAGTCATTATGACAACTCAAGAAAAATTCTTCATACGCCAACCTGTAGCATGGACCAGTGCTTCACATGGCTTCAAATTCATCACTCTGCGCTCCTGAGAAAGCTGTATCTAATGGCTTGTAACTTAAGTAGAAAACAAACCTAATGGAGCATTTTCAACTGAGATGCTGACTTGTCTTAGTGACCCACCATGATCCCTACTACCAATAACTTTTGTTGGTACCTGTCTCAAGTCAGGAGAGGTGTTTTGCTTGACACTGCAGTTCGTATCCATTCACACATATAAAAATGATATTAAAGTTGTGAGTATGTCTACTTTGGACTTCTTAATTTTGACCTTGTTTGTTTGATGGCTGGCGGGTTTTTATCATGGATGGTTCTTGTTTGCTCGGATCCTCGACACAGTTTCTTTGGCATTGTTAAAAACTATTGTCCGCCTCTTTTTTCCATGACATTCATTTTTTTTATCACCAATATGACATCTTTTTATCTTTAGATATTCAATGAATTATGTACTGCTTGATTGAGATTCAAGTCTTGCTGTTTTATTTGGTGATCTTCATGATGAACTTGTCAAGATTTAGATGGTCTATTACTACTATGTACTTGCTTGAACAGAACAGATAGTTTAGTTGCATAAGACGCAGTAGTGTAATAGCCTGGTTGTTTGTAAGAGTAGTTGGACTTTTATCGAAATTTTGGCAGAACGTGTCAGAAAGA
The DNA here is from genome assembly GCA_964020975.1 of Hermodice carunculata. Lineage (NCBI taxonomy): Eukaryota > Metazoa > Annelida > Polychaeta > Eunicida > Amphinomidae > Hermodice > Hermodice carunculata. The sequence continues at coordinate 76,110,997 of OZ026615.1, read as the reverse complement.
ACCTGTCATTTGTTTTGTAGTGGCTGTATATGCCTCTTGTGGACAATCCCGTGACTTCCATGGCAACGTACCGTCTTTCCGTATATACTGGTATTGGTAAATCCAGCTCTACGTCTTCGAATGTATACATGCTATTGACGGGAGAATATGAAGATACGGGGGTCAGAATTATTGCAGACGGAGTGCGCAAGGTGAAACTTAGAAGTGATATTACATTGGGTAGCCACTTTGTAAAGTTACAGCATATTTTCAGCGCCACGTATGTATAATCTAACTTGCAAATCTCATTAACAGATAACGGAGGGATTAAACCATCTCAATTTCAATCCGATTGGGAATGCTGTTGCGAATGTTTGTACAATGCAACTTTTTGTTTGTTGTGACAATTTTGGGCAGACTTTTTTTTGTTTCTTTGCAGTTTTACAGTAGAAATTGTGATCAGTTGTATAAAGTAAGCACGTTTATGTGGTCATGATCATGGTCGTATAAGCAGTCAAGTGGGTACATAAATGCTATTATTTGTTGGGGGGTTTTAATTGAAGAAGGCTACGTTAATCATTACATTGAGGGTAAACCATACCTCCCACTTTGGGTTTATAAGATAGGCCCTACATCGGTACATACGGAAGTTAGATAATTGCAACATAAACTATTTTGTTTAGGGAGCACATGAAAACATATGCCAACTTTACCCTCGTTGGGGACTGGGGTGTTTAATTTTTATTCAGTTCACTTGCATGGCATACAAAAAGCATATTATTGTGATTCTTAAAATATTTATAATTCACTCATCGTTTTCAACATTAGAATTAACGCCACGTTTTCGAATGTGCCTGTTTGCCACAATTTATTTGAAACCTTGATATTGTTAAATGAGTAAATTTTAGGACATTACCAACCACAGATATATATGTTAGTTTAGTCTGTCTTGTGAAGAACAGTTTAGAGATATTTGCACCCAAAGAGAACGCGTTTTCGTTCACTCTACAGTGTGTTCTCATAAGATAATTCCTACATTACGATAACTTAGAGCATTAACTTTTGTAGAATTTCTGCGCTGGATCGGTGGACAATTTCATAATGAATACCGAGACCTACCTGGGTAACCTTCTGTACCTGAGAATTTGGCATGACAATTCTGGCCGAGGAGAAAGTGCTAGCTGGTACCTCAGTAGAATCACCATCGTCGACACACGCACACAGGAAACGTATGATTTACCTTTTAACACCTTTGTTGCCAATTTATAAAAAGTAGAAGTGCTTTTAATTAAAACATTGATACCAAATTCATATTCTTTGTGAACTGAGTTTACAGTCAAGTGGCAGCATGCCTACAGCTGTAGAGAACATGAGAATGGTCCAAGTCAACATTCTTCCTCGGCGCGCCCAATACCCGCACAGCACACCCAGGAATGCCGCTGATCCAGTCAAAACTTGGCAGTGAAAAAGTTAAGTTGATGCAGTATAATTTCCATTGCGTGCGATAAGATACAACCTAGAAGGTTGATATAATTTAGTATCCAGCAATATTGTATCAACTTTTTTTTTCACGCAAAACAGAATCTATAGATTATCAACTAAGCTTACTAATAACATTTGTATTTATCAATATTGCATCAACGGCTTTCGCGCAATAAGAATTGATGCGTTATTAACTAAGGTAATTAATACAAATTAGTATGCATCAATATTGGATGAGCAACTTGCGCACAATCAGAATTTATAGATTGTCAACTGAGCTAATAAATATAAATTAGGATACACCAACAATAGATCAGTGGCTTTCACACAATCAAAATTTATAGATTATCAACTGAGCTAATAAATACAAATTACTATGCATCAATACTGGATCAGTGGCGTTCGCACAATCAGAATTTATAGATTTTCAATTAAGTTGGCAGCGCTGAAGCTAGTGCGCAGTGAGACTGAGAACTTTGGATCGCAATTACCCATTTAATTTTTCCACAAGTACATTATACCTATATATTTTCTAATAACTACATATCCATAGATTTGTATCCATCGAGTTTTTTCTGCAGGATTGGAATTTTTTGAAATTTTATAGGATTCTTTCTGACTTGGTATGATTTTCAAATTTTTGCGCAGAAGTCACACAATTTTTTGCCCCAGTTGAAATTAAAAGAAATTAAAAATATATATCCATGTCCAGGATCAAATTCAATGGTAAGTCCTGAAATAGCATAAATAAAAAGTTATAATTTTTTTTAATTTAGTCCTGACTGGTTGTTCATTTCCCTTCTATAAATTGCTCCAAAAGTCATGGAAGGGGTTGTCAGAAAAAAAAATCCTGGAAACCGTTCCTGGATATGATATTTTTCTTTTAATGTCTGTCAACTTTAATGTGATAGGGCAGTTCGTACGTTTGTGAGGCGAGATACAAATTGCAGAGGCTGAGCCAAAAACAGTTCCGAGAAAATCGCCTTGAAAGAAAAAGTTGCCAATTCTTACGCATTTATGGCTGTAATATGACACATACTCATTTCTTCTGCCCTTTGTTTTAATTTTGTGTGAAATAAACTTGTAGCTTTACCTCTGTGATGTTGTCATTAAACAAAAGTATATTTTGTGGCTTAAATCTCGACTTTTTTAACTTGGGAACACCACGCTTGGCTTGTTTGGGTGTGGGTTCACATGCGGCTTTCCATATTTGGGGACCAGTAAGTGGATTGTGCTATTTTGTTTTTACAACAATAGAGAATTGCAATGTAATCAGTACAATGGTAGTGATTAGTCAGAACTGGCCCATTCTTATCTTCATGGCTAATGGTTTCTTGTGAGTGACCCTTGTCAAGAGCTCAATTGGTTTCCAGGGGTCATGGACTACTGACTGTGCAAACAATGACATGGTTGATTATCATATCCATGCAAACAAACCCATGTGCCCGGTACTGTTTAAACTTTTCGTTGTAAACAAAAGTTTTGAGATCAATTATCTCATAAAAATTTATGTTCACACATCTGAGTTTTTGGGAAGCATTTTGTTTAAGTATCAGACTATCCAAAAATATGGAAAAAGTGATTCGAGGTTATCGAAAGGTGCCAGATTCAGATCTTCCACCTTAAGCTAATTAATACAAGTTAGTATTCATCAACATTGGATCAACGTCTTTCGCGCAATCAGAATTCATAAATTATCAACTGAGCTATTTAATGCAATTAAGTATTCATCAACATTGGATCAGCGGCTTTCGCGCAATCGGAATTTACAGATTATCAACTGAGCCAATTACTGGCAACTGGAAATGAAAAATTAAGCAACCCATCACATTTTCGCCTTATAGTGTAAACAGCAAAAGGAAATTCTAAGTGAAGTTGTACAGGACTCCCACGCTATTAAATCGGTCTAGTATATTCAGATTGCGACATATCAGGAAGCCTGTCTAGTCTTACGTGTGGTACAATTTCCTAACTTTCTTTTCAGTAAACCAACGCCAATCTCATATTGTGAAAATCAAAGCAAATAATGCTTTGTGTATTGAGAAAAAAGTGAATTATCTGTTTACCCATATGGCAAATTTAGTGCTTAGCGTCATGGTGCAATGCTTAAAGTCAGTGTTAGCATGTAGCCTAAGTCACAATCATGGGTTTCCTCAGTCCATGAACACAGATTACACTAGCGCAAATCATACAACACGCTTGGCTCCCCAACGACATACTTGGCACTCGCTTTTCTCCTTACCCACGTTCACCATGGGAATATTCCACGGCGTGATGTTTTTATTTCTTGATTTCAGAACCATCTTTTTATTCAAAATGATATTTTAAAATTAATATTTTACAATTGAATAACAAACAAATAATTCATGCCTCTATATATTGTGTCTTAATTTGTGAAACATATAAATTCCTTTACATCTATCAAACTCATTTGAAATACAAAGGGTAGGATTTAATATTGAATCACATAGGTAAAACATTGTAACTGTAAATTGTTAATCTAGTATTGGAACTCATTTACTATACAGAATCTTTTGTGCATCTTTTATTGACGACAAATTATACTGGTCTCAACATATAGCTTACTTGGTCTCTAAAATAAGTCCAAAAGTGTCCCTCCTATCTCGCCTAAAGCATACACTTGTTATGGCTAAATGTCAACTTGAGTTATCACTTAAGGAGTCGCTTGGCGTAGATTTTGATGAGAGGTCCAGGAAAGGCCATAACATTGATTTTGCGTTTCAAAGAGACCATAAAATAGAAGTTTATGGTTTGATTATAAATAAATGCAATACAACTTATGAGAGAGATCAGTTATCATCTAAAAATGCCAAAAACAGAATATAAAAGATGTGAATAATTTAGGAAATGGAAAATGAATACTTTAGGGGCCAAATAACTAAACAAAACAAAACCAAACAGAGAGAAGAGCAAACATGAGGTTGTAAGATAATAAAATCTTGTATTGACGAGCCTTACAATACAATCTTTTCTCCGCAATACAACCCCAGGCTGGCTGAAGAACAGCCAGCTCCTTGAGGTATTTATACCAGCCATACTTGGTCATGTGACCACCTGCATCCAGTTTCTCTAATATGAAATAAAGAAGAAAATACTTAAATGGCCGAACTCTGACATTTTAGATATGCATATGAAAATATTTAAATGTGACTTTGTGTGTGTTTGCCAAAAAGTTTTACACCTAGGCCTGAAACATGAACTTGTCTTATGATTTGTATCACGTTTGGAAAGTTTGCCCTCTAACTGTGAAGGACAGATGTTCTATAAACTGGATGCATGCTGTACAACTGGTTTACAATGTTTTTCAATGAACATTTTTATTTCCTTTTATTTACCATTTAATCTTCTATTTCTTGAAATAAGATTATTTATTATTTTTAATCATAACACACTGTCACCCGCATCATTGAATACCGTCTGTAAGAGTATAATACAACCTCTGTTTGATTACTGTGATACAGTCTGGGGAGACTGTTCCAAGTCCCAACAGCTAATTCTACAGCGTCTCCAAAATAGAGCGGCTAGGATTATCACTGGTGATTTCGATTTTACCCACAGTGCAACTTATTCAAAACTTAGACTGGAGCAAATTAGCTGAACGCCGCCAATTTCACATTTCAACTTTAATGTACAAATCTCTAAACGAAATGGCTCCAAATTACCTTCAAACCAAATTTATTAAGAGAAATACAGTTCACTCTCTCATTACCAGAAGTAGCCCCATTTCCCGCGGCCACGCACTGAAAAATTCAAGCAATCCCTTCGTTACAAAGGCCCGCTTATTTGGAATAGCCTCCCCAGATCCACTAGACAAGCAGATTACTTATCAGACTTCAAAACGAAATACCTTTCCCAATCATAAGAACCAGAGTAATACATGTTCATGTTTTAAGCCCTGTGTCTTGGTATCTGTATTTAAACATATACTTTTACATCTGTTCTGTTTACTTCTTTTATTGCATATATAATGTATTACCCTATGTTGAATTGTATTGTGCTACACCATGTTTGTAAATATTGTTTATTGTAACCTGGGCCCGATGGAAGAACAGTTTTTAACTGAAACAGCCACCTAGTATAAATATATTTTAATTAATAAATGAATAAAATAAATGCACTGTTCGTTTCACTTTCCAAGCAAATACGGCTTCAAAAAAGCCTGTTACAACGCGATGGTAATGAAATAGAATGACTTTACATCAGTAGCGGTGCATCCGTTAGGTGAATAGAATATTGTATAATTATTTATGCGATGTTTGACAACATAATATATCAGCTTACGTGTTGTCTATCCAACGGATAAACCTATCTGAGACTAAATTGACTTCTGACAATGTGGAACGCTTTAATTTTTACTCTTTTCACTTGCATGTCCCTCCCTACGGGTAGGTACAACGACAGCAGTTTGCCCGCCCAGAAACATGTTTAGTTGACCAATAGTGCTTATGACGTGTTGTTATGAATTAGTCATGGATGCATTGACGACTTACTTTCTTCTGGTTCGTTTAATCACCTTGATTCTTAGCGTAAAGCTTTATATATTGTCTCACAATTCACTTTCTTTACAATCTGTGTTAAATATGGGAGAGCAAGAACACAAGCTTCTACTGCTCTCGTGTAGAGGGTATTTCAGTCATTCAGGGCTACAGTTGTGTATTACCATTACTTTGTATTGTAGTTAACAGCTGAATAACTTTAAAACCACTCGTTGTAGAAACAGAAAAATTTGTGTGGTAAAATAATGTACATAGCTGAAATGTTCACATAAATTTTATTCTTGCAGCTTCAAAAGTAGTCTTTCGATTTGAGGTTAATTTATCATGCAATCCAATGGAAATACACATCTCTAGCCCTGGAGAATTATGTGCATTGGATTGTGTATTCAGCTGAATACTGATAATTAGTAATGGTGACCTCTCCTATTGCTGATAGTTTGCCTGCTAAATAGAACAATCCCTTTCATTTTTCTGCTCCACTGGACCTACCATTTGGGACATCATCGCTGTTTCAGTGCTTAAAAGATGACTCAAATTCTAATTAATCAACTTTGGTTACCAGGGTGACAAAATATAGTGCAACAGAGCGCACATTACTGCTATTGGTCAAGGTGGTGATGGTGAACTCCCTGATTGGTTCATCATTCCATCAGAAGGTAAACAGTACACGTTTATTACCTTGACTACACATAAAGTCTTGTAGACCTGGGGCAGATTTAGTGTGGTGAAAATAATTTAGCGCTTGGTTTACATTGGAAGCAAGCCGGCTAGATTTTCGTCAAGTTCTGGGGTGTATACTTGTACTCTGGGCGGATGTTCACCAATGATGATCCTCAGATGGGGCTGCATTCGGATACATTTCTATTTATTTGTTCATTCTTATTGGTATGCATTTTATATGTTTCGGCTTTGCTCAGCCTTAGGCAATATATTTAGTTTTTCCTGTAAGTTTTAAGGTGATTTAATATTATTTGCCTCCGAGCCATGGCCTTTGGCTTTGCTTGTTGTCAGTGAAGAGATTATAGGATAAACGATTCCTTCGGTTAAAGTCAGAACTTTCGTAAAATTTTATGTTTTTGGGCATAACTAATATAAACTTTATTTTCTTGTAAGATATGACTTTCTGGTACACGACTGGCTTGCAGTGGATAGAGGCAATGGGCAAATAGACCGCGTGGTGTTCTCTGCGAGCAACGAAGAACTGGGAAACATATCCAACTTAATTAAGATCAGCACCCGTAGCAACGTGTTCAATGAGCATCTCTGGCTTTCGGTGGTCTATAGGCCGACAGCCAGTAACTTCACTCGCGTTCAGAGACTGTCATGTGGGGTTTCACTTCTCTTCACCTCGATGATAGCCAATGCCATGTGGTACGATACTGGTGGGAAGTCGAACTTATCATCGCTTAAATTGGGTTCAATAAGGATAAGCCTTCACGAAGTGTACACGAGTTTCATGGCGATGCTGACGGTATTTCCCGTCAACCTAGCATTGCTGTATATTTTCAAAAATAGAAGAAACAAAAGGAACGATGAAATACAAGAGAAGCCGTCAGTGGAAGAAAGGTGTACTTTACCTGATTGGACTGTATATGTGGGATGGATGTTGGTGTTTCTCACGATTACAGTGTCAGCATTTTTCACGATCCTGTACAGTTTCGACTGGGGCGGAGTGAAGGCAACAGCCTGGCTTGTGGCACTTCTCTTATCTGCTTTAGAGTCTATACTCTTCTTGGACCCATTAAAAGTAAGAAGCGTTTTATATTTTGTTTAAATATATTTATATCGAGTGAGCTCTGCACAGTGGGACTCCTCCATTTTAACTCGTGCCCTCCTCTGCCGCCCTATCCTGCGGCAATCACTAGCAGGGACGGAGGGCAGATTCGTGCCTTGGGTATGGCCAAAATGAGTCGTTATTCTGGTATGTTCTGGACATACTGGGAACATCATGTATATAGAAATTTACATTTGTATGACAGAAATTGTGTTATTTATAGATGATCAGGTAATTTACCCAGATGCTAGACCCTCGCCATGATGGAAACATAGCTCTATTGCTTAGGAACAGGAGTGCAGAGAGAGAGAGAGAGAGAGAGAGAGAGAGAGAGAGAGAGAGAGAGAGAGAGAGAGAGAGAGAGAGAGAGAGAGAGAGAGAGAGAGAGAGAGAGAGAGAGAGAGAGAGAGAGAGAGAGAGAGAGAGAGAGAGAGAGAGAGAGAGAGAGAGAGAGAGGGGTCACAGTTATGTATGCCTCCCATTGTATCAGAACGTTATGGACAAGACTTGATGTATTTTATTCAATAAAGCAGTTAATTCATAATCAGAAACAAAATTGCTCCCTCAGATTCAAGAAGCTGTAACTTCTGATGAATGTTTCTTGCTTGTGCTTGTGTACTTATGTACATAAATATATGTATATATATATATATATGTATATATGTATATATATATATACATATATATATATATATATATATATATATATATATATATATATATATATATATATATATATATATATATATATATATATATATATATATATATATATATATATGTATATACACGAGAGACATGGACTTTCCCACATCTGTGGTCATACAGAGTGGCCTTTACGGTACAGTAATATTTAATCTAAGTAAGATCATGGTAATTAACGTCAACTTATCAGCCTGATACATAATGCCTATGGGAAAATTATACAGCATAATTTCAGTTTGATACCTTTTCTATTGCTGATAAACAAGCATCGTTGACATTTGTAGATCCTGATCATTGTAATATTGTCGTCTATCATATTAAAAAGACGCCCGGTGGATGAAAACCAGAATGCACCAGTGCTACATTCAGTGGACCAAAATACAAAACAAGTACAGTTTTGCTTGTTCAAACCAGTTGGTCCTCCCGGTAATTATGTAGTTTTTTCAATTATATTAATAACAGAATGAAAATTGGACGAACCCCGCTTTCTATAGTCACTGAATCATCAGACTAAACTCTTTTGGCGTCGTGTTTTGGCTGAGTCAACAGCTTTCCTTGGCGCCCACATCCCGGCAGGGAAAGCTATTGATCTGGATGGCTGTTATGATCGCTGACACTGTAGACATACTGCTACTGCAATGGTATTTCGCTTTATAAAGAATAGCAATCGAGGGCCATCATGCCAATTCCAAACACATTGACGTATGTCGAAATTGACAATGAAAGAGGTGATATGCGCAGAGATGTTTTGAAAAATTGCGGGGCTGTCCTTGACAACTTGTCTGCCAGTATGTTTTGAGACTTACTCAAAGAAATATTTTTGACAATTAGAAAAAGTATTACCAGGCCCGGTAACAAGACTTTGGACACAAACGTACGCTTCATGTTAAGTGACAACAGTCGGATTCGGGAAATCTTTATATATAATCTTTGCACAAAGTCCACACAATTATGATGAACACCTGTAGCCGACATATGGAAACATGCAGACGAAAACGACTAAAGACCTGAAGTTCATGCAAAGACACACATTGAAATACAGTTTACTCAGGCATCGTTTGGTGGTATTTGTTTTTAGTACGAAGGCAATACGTACAGAAAATATTTATACTAACATACTTATTTGTTTGAGCATGCTTGAGGACCATTATTTTGTGAACGTTTAAATTTATTTGAAGTTGTGAGCAAATATGGAACATATGACTACTTTCTTATTCCCAAAAGTAAATATATTTTTCCTGATAATGTTCTTGGTGCCTGAACTTTTGTAGCGTTATCAGGCGGAATTTTTAAAAAAGCAGAATAGACTCAAAGTTAATGTTGAATGATTATTATTATCATTATTTATTTTAAGATGAACTGGACCCGGATTTGCTCAAAAGAGACCGAGAACGTCGCTTAAAGGAAACAAAAATTTTCGTTATATTGGGCAATCTTCTGGCATATTTCTTTTACCTGCTTCTTCTTCTGTTCATTGCTTATGACACCCGTGAGACCAGCAGCATCTTACAAAACCGACACATGGCGTCCATGTTTTTCAATCGGCAGTTTGCAAGGGTATGACTAATTGAAAGTTGAACTGCCTATTTAGTGAATGTGTCCAAAGTATATCATTACTGATGGTTGGATCACATGGACAACCACTAAATCATTATATATATATATATATATATATATATATATATATATATATATATATATATATATATATATATATATATATATATATAATGGCAAACCTTGTCTTTGCAAATACTGAGAAATGGTCTTTTATCATGTACTATTAATACATATTATTTATTCGCCCACTTGTAGTACAATGCTCTTTGTACAAAAATAATGCATTAAATAATTTATAATTTTATCACGTATTGATTCATATTTATGTATAGTAGGTCAAGTGTCTGTGAATCAAAATGCATGATTTGACTAGACTATCGCGTTTGTCTCGAACTTGTAACGATATGATCATACACTGGCTAATATTAAGCCCGTGACGCACACGATGCTATACGGTTTTGATATGACAAAACTACATTTTTTCTAACTGAATAAATGTTATTTTTCATCCAAAGGTAAACACGCCTACCCTACTGTGGCAATGGCTAAACTCGACTTTGTTAGATAATTTATATGCCCAAAGTCTATACTCTGGGCGACAAGCCTCTAACCTGGAAACAAAATTTTTGACCAACTTCGAATCAATGAGATTGGGACCACCAAGAATTCGCCAGTTGCGAGTTAAACCAGGTAACGTGAATCTGCATGAATGATTAGTAATTATTTTTGTGTCTTTTGTCCAGAACCACTTCCTTGCAGTCATTGCCCTGTTCCGCAGTCCGAACTCTTTCCTCTCCATAAGCTTACCTGCCACTGTCTAACCTATATACATATAGAAGTACTATTGTCCATATTGCATACGTTCTTCTGTTGAATTTTGACATAAGCTGTATTAGCCCAAATAAAAATTAAAGGGTTTTCAGCGAGTAACTACTCAAAACATGTTTCGGAGCCTGTACCTGTATTTGTCTCTCTGAGTAGCGGCTATATGTCTGAGCTAAATATTAAGCAAAGACAACCCACATAACAATGAATAAATATGAACGTGGCTAATAATGAATTAGCTTATAAATGCAGCGCTTCAATATGAATGCAGAATACCTATCAAACTAAACGTAATTACTAATTGTATAGAACAAGTTCAGATAAGAATGATGTGACTTACCCCTGAATTCTTACTTACCCTTTCTGTCTGTATAGAAAGCATTGGTCCAACCACTTGCCAGTATATAACTGAGGTAGAAACAAACTGAGGTTATATTTTCAACCCCAGTGATTACAAAATTAACAGTTACAGCCATACACCTGTATTAACCTGGGGAATTCCTGACCAGTACTGTAACAATGGGCATCCTGTACCAGAAGTGTAAAACAAACTCCATAATCACACATGATCCCCACTATGAAAGTCTCCAAGAAAACTTCTATTTAGTTGTAAATTCTTATTATCTGTTCCAAAAGAACGAATAAAACTTTTAATAATTGAATAAATCCTGTCAATTTCTTGCTACGTGCTTCGAACAGCCTATGAGACTCCCGGCCCCGGAGTTAGTATTTCAAAACAATGGCTCAAGTTTGTGACAATTAAGTAAATACTGCCAATTGCTGGCCAAGTGCTGAGGACAGCTCATGACTGACTCCCAGCCCTGGTGTGGGACAGCCGTAATTATTTACATTGAGTTTTTGTACACTTACATGTCAGTCTCAATTGTCAGAAAGGTGAATATCAAAATCCAATGATGCCAAAAGGTAAAATTAAGTAGCAAAACAGACAAGTCTAAAATCTTTAATTTATTGAAACCAAATTTTTTAACAATCTCTTGATATTTACAGCAAAATCTGTAGAAGTATTTGAACAAACATACATGCTTGAATCCTCTTTACTCTAGTTTGTTGTAAATAAATTTTAGACTCGAGCAGATCACGTAGATTACTAGAATGATCAGTAAAGGTTAATCTTGGTATCTTGAATCCATCCAAATAATGACCTTCACTCAAAACCAGGTGCCGCGATTCTGTCTGAATGACTAAAGCCAGACCAGGTGAAGTCATCCCACGTGAGTCAGTAGAATTAACGTGATTTTCATTCAAATGACCAGAGTTAAACCAGATGCCATGATTCTAGCTGAATGACTAAAGGTAGGTCTTATAAAGCGATTCTGATCCGAATGACAACAGTTAAACCAGATAATGCAAGGTGCCAAACAAACCAGGTTACCTATTTACAGTTTTTCTTTTTTTATGTTTCAGATTTATGCAATCGTTCACGGGTGCACAACTATTTTGCTGGAAAATTGTGCACAACAGAATATAGCGGAAATAACGAAGACACAAAATCGTACAAGTCTGGGTGGATATCTGTCCCTAATAGCAGTTATCTTGGCAATGTGGATGCCCGATTCAGTTACACTCCAGGGAATACCACCGTACCCTTTTATGGGCGCTTGGCGGCGTATTCGTCAGGTGGCTATACGCTGGTGCTGGGCAATACAAAGAACGAAGCCGCTGGAGTAATATCTGATGCGGTTCGCGATGAGTGGCTTAACCGAAATACCCGCGCGGTTCTGGTTGAGTTTAACGTTCTTATACCTAATGTAAATCTATTTACAGCCACCAAAATTGTTTCAGAGTTTCCAAATTACGGATCGGCAGTTAACAGAGCAGAATTTGTCACCCTGCGCCTGTACAGCTATGTTGGGGGCAAGGGACTGGTGTTGCTGTTAATACAGATTCTTCTAGTAATTTTGGTTCTGTACATCACCGTGCGTGAGGTCAGGATTGCTGTCAAAGAACGCCTCAAGTATGTTCTACAGTTCTGGAATATTATGGAAGTCTTGTCTCTGATGTTGTCATACTGCTCGATTGCGCTCTTCATTCAAAAGCAGTTTGAAGTCATGAGATCTGTGGAAAGTGTCGTTAACAATTCAGGTGAATATGAGTGAAGAGATTTCTATATGTAGATGCCAATTTGGCTCCCCGCGATCACCCGGTAAAGTGTATATTTTGTTTTAGACACGCATCAGTTAGTATTTCTATCTGTTTAGTCAGTTGCCCTTCTGCACAGCTGGTATTGCGTTCCCATAAAGATAATGTTCGCATAATTTAAGAACACATCTGTATCTGGTACTCTGGGAAACTGTATCTAGTGTAAAAATCAAACTATGGCACAGTCCAATATTTTGACGTTAAATATGCCCGAAAAAGTACCGCAATTAACAGTCTGGTAAAAGTTGCACATTTAATTGTAATACCTCCCTGCGTGGACCTTTCCGCCCGCCGAAAAAGAAAAAAAAGTGCTCGCTCGCGATTTATTTGCTGCCACTACTAACAGCCACATTGTAATAGCTTAATCAAATCAGTGTTAACACGGTTATTTCCTACAAACCGAACAAATGTTTACAAGCTGCAATGTATTTTTATACATCTATCCGGCTAACATTTTTTCATTGTATTCCGTTGAGCTTTGGTCGCCCTTTCCTCTCGGTCAACATGAGGAGAGAACGTTGTAGTTTCAACATAGGCTTAAAAAAGAAAAGAATGCCTCACTGTAAGTCACTCTTCACTTGTTCACCCATGCACATGAAGGGCTTTCTCTATTACACAATAACACACATATCTTATTGTGTATAAAGAGTACATAGAAGTCTGCATTTTCATTTTGTATTTACAGGTGCCTATACGAGTTTAGATACGGTGGTTCACCTAGATAAGGCATTTACCTTGGTATTTGGATTTCTGCTGTTTATGGCACAGCTTCGACTCCTGCGATTGCTGCAATTCAACAAGAAAACTATGCTTGTTGGTATAACTTTCAGACATCTGAGTCGTTCTCTAGGGAGTTATATGGCTATGGCGGCCATCTTGCTTTGGGCATTTGCTCAACTGGCTTGTCACATGTTCGGAAGAGAATCAGCAAGTTTCCAAGGGTTACCTATGACGACTTTTCACCTGCTTTCCACGTTTCTTGGTATCGTGAAATACTATCACGTATTTGACGCTATAAGTTTTATTCGATGTATTTTTTATGTGATCCTCCATTTTATTATGGTTTTTGTATTCATAAGTCTGTTTGTATCTGTGATCACGGAAGCATTCCAGATAGCACGGCAAGAAAGTAAAACAATGCCAAATGATGTGGAACTCGTCGACTTTTTATGGAATAAATTTGTCATGCTTTTTCCTTCAAAACGAAGACAAGTTGACGTTCAAGGAATATACATGACTAAGAAACAGAATCTGAACATGGCAGATGCTGATACCTTGATTCTGTGTGCATTATATATGTGTCTCTTAGATACGTAACTTAATGTCTATATATTTTCCAGTATTCCCTCAATGCGGGTAAATATGCCAACTGTCCCCCATGATAAGGGACAGTCCCTGAAATTAGCTGAAATTTTGACCAATTTACGGTGTTTGTCCCGCATTAAAACTGATTATTTTCTTATATATTCTTTGTTAAATATGCTCTGTCCCTGATGTCCTCACTTAAATGTCCCTGATATGGCATTTTGAATGTTGGAATCTCTGCACTCATATTTATCCGACCCACTGAATTATTCTTTGTGGCCAAGTTGATATGCGTGTTCCTTATTTTGGCCCGGCGGTAAGTGACGAAAGGGCACTGGTTCAAGGACCGGCCGTTCCGTGGTCTAAACATTGCAAATTAATATGAGGCGCAAAGATGATATATTGCAGTAGTCGCTGGAGCTGGCTTAAGCGCAAATATTGAAGAAAGCAGAATACATTTCATTATTAAACACAAGTTGTTTCCTCATTCCAGGCGCTACATATCTACTTTGGGTTCCTACCACGTCTGTGGAGGTAACATTGCATCTTGCAGCTGACCCATTTCAGGAACGTGTCCACTTGGAATTTCCGGTCTTCTTGACCATCAATACAAGTATTCCTTGTCGTTACCACTAGATCAATTTTGAGGCTCACTTTGAGACAGATTGTGCTATTGTCATAAACACACACACACAAATGCGTTAACTCTGCCACTGCATATTCTTTATAGTACAGTCCACGATCTCAAATACAAAGACCTGTGTGTCACACATATTGAATGCGTGCTTCTTTTATTGATAATCATTGCATTTGTGTCTTTTCTTTTGGTCCAGAACCACTTCCTAGTAGTCATTACCCTATTCCTCAGCCCGAACTCTTTACTCTCCATAAACTAACCTGTTACTGTCTAACCTAAATACATTCGGAAGTACTATTGTCCATATTGCACACACGTCCCTGTGTAGAATTTGACATAAGCTGTATTAGCCCAAATAAATTAAAGGTCTTCAGCGAGTAACTGCTCAGAACATGTTTCGGAGCCTGTACTCGTACATGTCTCTCTAAGTACCGACTTCTTGTCTAAGCTAAATATTCAGCAAAGACAACCCACACAATAATATATTAATATGAACGTGGCAAATGATGAATTAGCTGAATACGTGAAGTTTTATTTATAACTGCAGAGCTTCATTTTGAACTAAGCATACCTGTCAAACCAAACATAATTGCTAAATTTGTATAGTACAGGTTCAGATACGAACAATTTGACTTACTCCTGAACTACTATGTACCATTTCTCGCTGGATAGCTTATCTTAGTTAAACCACCTGCCAGTGCATAACTGAAGTAAAAACAAACAGGGGTATTATATTCAGTCCCAGTGATTGTAAAATAAGCAGTTGCAGCTAAAGCGCCTGTACAAATCGTGGGAAGTCCTGACAAGTACTGCAACAGTGGACATCCTGCACCAGAAACGAAAAGCAAACCCCATGATGACTCATACTCCTCACTTTGAAAGTCTCCAAGCAATAAAACTCTCCTTCGCTGCCAACCCTCAGTCAGTGTTTAAACATGAGTAAAGATTATGTGATTTGAGTAAATACTGTCAAATTTGAGTAATGTTTGACATTGAGTAAATGTGTAATTAGGCATGTCAAAAAAGAATGAAAGTCATTAGCATTTAAGTCAAAAACGTGTTGTCAAAACATAATTTTTCTTAACCAGATTTTAAGTACAATTGGGGAAACTTGTAACATATAATTTTCTACCCAGCAAAGATCCATTTCAGTTCAACTTGTATATTTTGTTGTGGTATTTTTTCACTCCTAAGTCATTACAAAAATGCATCACCTTTTTTACGATTTAATGTGAATAATTTATTTTAAATGCAGAAGCCAATTTCAGGACAACTTCCTCTATATAGTTGGTGACTTAGCACGTCAACTCTTTCAATGATCAAATTTATTTTCTTTATGATTTAGGATCACGAATAAAGAAACAAAAATATATACCTGTGTGTCTGTGTGTGTGTGTGCGCGCGCGCGTACGCGCATGCGTGCGTGCGCGTGTGTGTGTACGTGTGTGTGTGTGTAAAACTTGTAGTATTCATCTTTACTGTGCAGACAATAATTGCCATTTGGCTCTAAACCTGGATCAAAGCTTACAAAGTAAACCATTCAATGAGTGTCTTGTTTGGCTCATTATTCGCATGGAGGATTTGCCGAGCATTTGCGATAGTTCCAAGTTTTGTTTTTTTTTTAAACAGGATCCATCATTGTGGCTTCATGGACTAGGCAAGTGTCACGGATAATACTTACAATTGCAGTTTCTATTAAGCTGGTTTCAGATTGAAATTAATTCAGAATAATTTTCAATGTTGAAAAAGTGTAACTTAACACAGAATTAAGAAATTGTTCGACTAATAAAGGGAATGGAAAGTCTAAAATACAATTAGTGGACTGGGTTCTTTTCTGAAACTGAACTATTTTGCCCATAATATGAAAAAACTGTATGCCCAGACAGAGACGAGAGGCCCAAGTTGCATTGTGTTGAGTAAAGGCACATGGGTTCAGAGACCTTGATAGCCTTCACTGAGCACGCTGCCTATCTTTTGTTTAACTAAACTATTGCTGGTCATCAGTGTGTGCAATGCGCATCACTTGGTTTTCAGGATTCTGGCATGCATCCTGGACTTCATATTCATCTTCATGTATGTCACAAGTGAGGCAGGCACACACAGTCTTTTGATTTATTTGCTGTTGATATTCCCAGTGGGGTTCACAATCAAGTTGATTGTGAACCCCACTGGGAACCTTTGTAAGGTGCAAATCTAGAAGCATGAAAAATGTTGGTCGTCGATAATCCATTATCTATTTATAATTTTTCTTTGCAGAAATAGTTTCAGCAGTCAGTTCAAACTCGTACAATACATGGCAGTGCAGTACTATTCTCTTTGAATGGTGAAATCATTCGATTTGTTTGTCATTTTATGTGAATAGTTAATTTGAAGTGAAGTTGATTGCGTCAGGACTACGTGCTTTCTTTCGAAATGGAGTGGCAAATTTAAAGGTATCAAGTTACCAACTGAATGTTCATTTCTTGTCCTCATTTACCCGTTGAACATACAGCGAAATAAAAAAGTTGCGCACTATCCTTATCAAGTTTTATACGGACAAGAATTAAATATTGTCAGTTATCTAAGGAAACGCATTTTCAAAGTTATCCTTGCACAGGTAGTGATGTATGTGTAATTTTTAAAAAAATGTAGGCGGACATGTTGGAATATTCTTTCAGGTGGAGTTACGAATAAACACTACCAGTTCATCGCGTGTTACCGTTCACAAACAAATTAAACTAGAACAGATAATTTGCTGCATAGCAAATCAGTGTGTGTGTCTCCAAAGCATATTGGTATGGCAATGTACAACTAGTCCATAACACAGGAGTACAAGTTGACATGGCAACTCTATCTATCATAGCTCTGACGTTATTCAAGATTTAAAATTTCAAATGCTGCTAATTAGCATAATTTAAATTGCTACAACTTTTGTTTGAGATTCATTACATGCGCAATGGTCAATCACCCCATAGTAGAAGTTGAAATGACATCTGTTTCTGGAATAGTTTGTCGATATACAAGATTTAAAATTTCAAATGCTGCTAACTAGCATAATTTAAATTGATGCAACTTTTGTTTTAGATTCATTACATGCGCAGTGGCCAATAACCCCATAATAAAGGTTCAAATGATATCTCTATCTATAATAGTTTTGTAGATATTCAAGATTTAAAATTTCTAATGATTCTAATTAGCATAATTTAAATTAAACTTTTGTTTTAGATTCATTACATGCACAATGGTCAATAACCCCCTAGTAGAAGTTGAAATGACATCTCTATCTATTATACTTTTGAACATATTCAAGATTTAAGATTTCAAATGTCCTTAATATGCATCATTTTTAACATCATCATTCCTCTGCATAAAAAGGCCCAACTCCTTGTATGGAGGTACAATCATGCCAAGTTTGGAATTTCTATGTATAATAGTGTCAGAATAAAAAGGGTCGGACACATTTATTGGTAAAGAAGAAAAAAAAAAGAAAGAAAGAAAGAACCAGCAATGCTTTATAGGGCCCTTTTGTGGATCTGTTACTGTTCCTGGGTAAATGTATGCTGAAAGCTTCAATATTTGGCCAGGGAAAAACGTCGATCAGCAGAACTCATTGGGTCGGGTTAATGAACCGCATATATGTTGGACAACGTACATGTGTTGTTTGGACTCTTTTTTTACGATTAGTAATGGGCGTCTTTTTGTATGATGAACAGTGTGAAATAAACCGGCACAGATGTTGACAGAGGCGTTTTTAAAATGCACAGGCAGAGTGTGACATTTCATGAAACAAAGCCAAAATACGAAGATGCAGCCTTCAACTGTATGCATGCCCATAAGCATATATCTTAACTTGGAAAAAAAAAACATTAATCGAACGTTAATCGACAAAAACCTTACACTGCTGGTATTTGAATGTAGTGATGGGAAGATTATTTTTTTTCAGATTTTGCTTCATAAAACATTGTTTTTTCACCAAACGTGTAAAGAGTAACAAGTAGAAGTCGTGCATCTTTATAAAAAATATCATGATGCTATATTGTTAAAGGTCTCCATTAAAGAAATTGCAAGATTTGCCGAGTGGAAGCCTGGACAAGAGTGAGTCCGTGCTTTTCAAACACTTTAAGAGAGGGCAGCACCATCCTGTGCGCTGTAGATGTACTGGTTTTGTGCAACAGCTGAAGAACGGGTTTTGTGAAGTGAATTCAGCACAGGATGCCATAGAGCTGGTTTTAAAGGCAATGATCCGTTTTTACATCAACTGAAGAGTGCTGATGTACACATACACTAAAACATAACTGTATAGGATATCTTGATAGTTCTGTCAATGATGGAACCATTGAAACACAAAGAATAAATGAAATGATACTCAAATTGGTTAATGTGATCTCAAATAATTGAATAAGATTTGTAACTTCAGGCCATGTTTTCCTACAAATTCATATCATTAAGCCTGCTTCTCTGTCTATATTTTTGGTATAATTCATTCGTTCATATATATTTATTTTTTGGTGTGTTTTTTTTAAATTACGCATATTAGCGCCGTGTTGTAAATTTCGACTGGTATCCTATGGGGTTGACTCAATGTTTATAGATAGAAGAAAGAAGTTATTCATTTTATCTTGTTTTGTTCAAACCAGATATACATATCGTTTGTTACTACAAAATTAATTAGACATTCTCTCAAAAATGACTCAAAGTTTCATGAGCGAAGTCCGCGCGAAAGCGACACAAATAATACCTTTTTTTGATAACCACGACTGACTTCGCTATCTGTACCTTATCATTGCCGCACTGTATTGATATGTATTTTGCCTTAAATTAAAGTTCCGATTACCTCAACAACATTATAAGACTATAGTGTGTGAAAACGTATACACAATATACCAGTTAATAATAGACACAAAACTTTGGAAACATGTTTAGTGGAGATGCAGAGACTTGTTGGGGTGATTCTTTTCGGATGAAACATTCAACATCGTACACAACTTGCTTCTGCAATGGCGTGGTTTTTCACTTTGCACTCATTAAAAATATAAAATTTCAATTAAATAATTTCCAAATTTTATCCAGCTTCTTGTTCATATACTATGATACTAATTAAACCTTTGACAGTAACCCCCACGCAAATTTGTTCTCATCCGAATTGTTGCAATATTCTACACTGAAATACATTATGGGGCAAGCAAACTTTCAGTCGAGTGCCCTCTTTAAACAAGAATGGTCTTAGTCAACAGCTTTCCTGGGCGTGCTTTGCATGGACATATTGTACCGACATTTCCAAGAGGAAAGCTGTTGTACTCATGTACAACAGAGTACCTAGACGGGTACTTCTAATGTCAACAAGGACTTCGGAAATAGTAACGATTCAATAGGTGTTGCAACAAGAGACTAATAACCTGCAGAACAACAGCAGCATATTTAACGGGCAAGCGTCTAAAAATATTGATATCCAATTAAATCATATAGATAAAGCTCCGTGTGCTTTAATAATCTGGTACTATTCAAAATAAGAATTTGAAATAATGACGCACAAGGTCCTCTGCACATTTTATCAACTCCTCGCGCTGCAGAGGTTGGCAACTACAAAGCTGCCTCTCGGCTCCGTGTACTTGTGCAAACTTCAAAGTCAGGAAGTAAGAAAGAGTTTACTTAAGGAATTCAGATTCTGTTCCTGTTTAAATATTGCAGGTTCCTAAAGAAAGGCAGCAAAAACTAAGGTGCACGAAGATGTATGTTAAGGGGACAGCACGAGATGGAGTGGGTTCTTGTATCTGAGTGAATAAGAAACTACCATTGGCGAAACGCTGAATAGTTTCTAATACACAAAGACAAAAGGATCCACCGCAATGAATGGTGTCTCTTTAAACAAAAGTGTTCTTACAAGAATTTAGGAGAGTAGCATTCGCTCATACTCTGAACTACATGTTGGTCATCATATTAGAAACCACATTGAACTACCTTCGTTACACTGCGGGCATAATAGTTCCCCCCTGCTTGCACCAGCAGTCCAATCAACATAAAGAAATGGGTTGTTCTGTTCAAACGGACCCAAGAGTGCAATGGTCAAGACAGATCATTCAAACGACACTCTTGGCCACAGACTCTGGACCCCTTGAGTTTGAGTTTTGTAAAATTGAGGAAAACACTTACATATCTTAGTCAAGCCATCGTAGACAGCCCCATACATAAATGAAAATGAGCAGTGATTCAACTAAAATCATTGAACAGACCACTGGTAGGGACGATGGAAGCACGATTTAAGATACAACCAGCTGATAGCCGAAGTGGCACATCGAAAATTTTTATGTGATTCTTACCTTCCTATAATGTAGCTGCCACATTGAAAGAAAGGTATCATTTTACTTCAATCCCATTTACATGTAAGATGCGAGAAATAGAATTATAGGTTACAGTCAAATCGCTGCTTACAACTGCGTTGCCCATTACAGGATGTCGGTGCGAAATGTCTATGTAACAATTTTCAACTTGTCTGTTCAATGACTTGAAAGAGGGCGCAACACTGATATGGATACCTTTCCAACTGCTCAGCGGGGGCAAAGTTTGAGTACATTTTTTTGTTAGAATGGTTTCTCATCGTACCACAAAAGCACTTTTCATTTGAACTGACCAACACCCTGTTGAGTGGAAACCATCCGAGTCCAACGTGTGGTTGAATTCAAACTGCAAATCGTTTCAGTGGTTTCCGCGAAACAAATATACCCAGATTTGTTGTAGAGATAAATGCACCATTTTCCATTGTTGGCTGTGGAAGGTCACAACTGCAAGTGTATTCAGATTGTGTCTTCACTCATTACGACATCGAAGGAAAGTTAAATCTCGTGATGTATACGGGACGTTGCGCGAACCGGTGGCAAGGCATGTGCACATTGTGTAGCTTTCTTTACAACGACACAGCCTGATTCACACTGGTTCTTGCCGCCGTCCCTTTCCGCAAAAAGGTGAGTTCGCATGGACCAACACAGAAATGTATTTTTTTTTATCATGGAAAGTTGATAAGTTGAAAATGTAGCCTTCGTTGTTCGTTTTAGGCAGCAATGTTAAAGCTTCAAGGATTCTAGGGCACAAGTATGCAAAATAAGGAACAAAATATGCAAAACCGGACTCTGATGAGAATTGATCGGACAACAACGTCTTTGGATTGGACAAAATATGGAAGGACGTGGCGCAAGTAATGCGCTACACACTGATAAATCGATTTTATTGCGTGACAAACTGTTCGTTCCTATGATGGTCTAGTCTGCTAATCTTGAGCCGTTTTAAGTATAATTCATGAAAGTGACGAAATTCCTGAGGCACTCCGTTATAAATAAGTATGAAATTGTCATGACGCTGACAGCCATAATTTGTCACCCAAATTAATTTTTGTGCACAGTATTTTATCTGAATCTATCAAGATGTGATTAAGTGGTAAATTGGATCTAGAGCATCACAAACCACCTGCAATTACATGTACAGCAATGGTTATTCTATGGATGTAAGACGTGTATCAATCTGGTTCGTGAAAGTGGATGTATTCAGAAAGCTGTTTTTGCAGCCCGAGACCACCAGGCTGGTAAAATGAAATGCAACGCAGCGTGCATTGGGCAGCATATGTTGCGCAACGGGTGTCAATGAGTACTCGCCCGGTAACCTTCAGCAGCGGGTGAACGAGAAACCTCCACAAGTCCCCACTACTCCTGTGCTGTGGGGTCGCGAAGACATGACCCCACAATGTGCACATTGATTTGCACTGCACCGGGGCAACAATAGATAATAGACACATAAATGTTATATTTGGTACAGAATACAAAATGGTTTGCACCTTTTAAAAAGGTGACGTGAAATGTCGAAAACGTTTCAAGTCGGTTTTATCCGAATAGCAGTTAATAATAAGTTATTATCACCGGATTGCAAAATGGTAGTATTTCTTTGCATCACCTGACAACCTATTAATTTCGTTCTTTTACTCAGCAGACAATCCCGTTGAATTTAATTCCATTATTACCGCTTCAATACGCAAAAACTCCCAATATAATGTGTTGCCCAGTATATGTCGCTCTGAGACAGCCTTTCATCTACATGTACTTCCCAACTCCTGCTGGTCATTTATAAACATATTTATTAAAGTGTGTGTGTCAACACACACTTTTCTGTTTTTCCTGAAATTCTTTCTTTCTTTCTTCTTTCTTCTTTACCAGCAAATTTGTCCGACACTTTTCTCGAACACTATTATACATAGAAACTCCAAACTTGGCATGATTGTACCTCCATACAAGGAGTTTGACCGTTTTATACAAAAGAGTGAAGATGTTAAAAATTATGCAAATTAGGGGCATTTGAAATTTTAAATCTTGAATATCTTCAAAACTATTATAGATAGAGACGTCATTTTAACTTCTACTGGGGGGTTATTGACCATTGCGCATGTAATGAATCAAAAGCAAAAGTTGTACCCATTTAAATTATGCTAATTAGCAGCGTTTAAAATTTTAAAACTTGAATATCTTCAAAACTATTATGGATAGAGACGTCATTTTAACTTCTACAAGGGGGTTATTGACCATTGCGCATCTAATGAATCCAAAGCAAAAGTTTTACCCATTTAAATTATGCTAATTAGCAGCGTTTAAAATTTTAAAACTTGAATATCTTCAAAACTATTATAGACAGAGATGTCACTCCAACTTCTACTAGGGGGTTGTTGACCATTGCGCATGTAATGAATCTAAAACAAAAGTTGTAGCAATTTAAATTATGCTAATTAGCAGTATTCGAAATTTTCAATCTTGAATATCTTCAACACTATGATAGATAGAGATGCCATTCCAACTTCTGCTGCTGTGTTATGGAATAGTTGTACATTGCCATACCAACATGCTTTGAAGACACACACACTGATTTGCTATGCAGCAAACCATCTTTCCCAGTTTATCTTGAATTGCTCATTGTCATTCGTAAGTTTAGAATGTGCTTCTGAGCATTATTGTATCTCGGGAGTTCAAATGCCATCTTGATAGTTTCGAGATTCAACCGAAATCCAGGTCCTCATCTTGTGATACACTTTTTTCAGAGACTTTCATGGATACAATTGTTATTTTCAACCACCTTCTGAGTCATGCCTCGTTTCTTTATTGTAGTGCATGGTTTCAACAATTGCACCTTTCAAGTCAATTGTAAGTCTGATTCCTTTACTTGAAAGAGACGTAACTCGCTCCTTTGTCCTTTTCAATCTATGTTTAATGAGAACTACTTACCTCACGGATGCAGCGTTACGTGTGGACCGCGGGATACAAATAAATCGTGTTTACAAAACGTATGCGCTCTGGTTTGTATCATTGTGAATGTTAAATCTTTTATCACAACAGAATGACGTGGCCTCCAAAATTTATTGTGGAAGCATCATTATTATTCATACTTTCACGCATCTTCTTGCCACCGTTAAACAAACACATTCCGACTTCCATCAAGTTACGATGCCAGAATTGTGAGGTTTAATTAGAAAGTAGAGTCTTTATTGACCAAGACAAGCATCTGATGAGTTTATCACTGTCAGATACAAATAAACTGTCCGCATGTTTGAAAACAAATGAGCAAGAGAAAATATCTCTCAATACAAAGTCTGGATTGCTTACCCATGGTGAGGTTGCGGATGCTTGTTAACATGAAATTCTGGTTTAATTTTAGTATGCTATCTCTGATGTGGGCTTTTACAGACATGGTTTTATGTTTTATTGTAATAGCATGGACATCTCTTAACCTTAGTATAAACCATTACACGGGAGTTTTCACGGTAAAATAATGTAAATACAGTACAATCAGCATATAGTGTGTATTAATTAAAGTCGGGGATCCTCAGAAAACTGTCAGTGTGTTTGGAAGAAAATATCTGATAATTTAGAACAAATTCACCGTTAATTGAAGTGCGCTAGATTTGTTTTCAGGAACAAGGTATTTCTCGCCCATTTTATAGATTGTCTTCATAGTTTGGTCTAACAAGAAAAAAAAGACAATAATTTACTGAGAATCGCCCCTGATATTTTATACATCAAGGTTTGAAAAATATTGAGCAAATTTGTCACACTGGTCTTGGGAAATATGACTATGTCACAGGACAAACAGTCCATTAAGTTTTTGTATAAGCATGTCAACGCTTTCGCGGTGTATTTTATGGATCAAAGTCGACATTTATTTCTCAGAAACAGATGTTGTCCACTTTAGAAGATCCTAACTCCACAAGGGTACTAATATTCATTATAAGCGATTGAACAAAATTTCTGCGACATAGAAAATGCACATGCTCACTTTCAGTTCTGCCATAAATAATGTTCCCCGGGCATAGCTATATTGCCAACGGTGCTGATAAAAATAAGCGAGCAAGAGGCCCTTGTTTGTTCCAGTCGCTCCATGGTGCATGGTCAAGCATGGGCAACAGAACTTCTGGAATAAAACTTAGAACCTCAGCGGGCACCATCCAAAAGGGGAGCCTTTTCTACAATAGCTGGGACTATTTTCTTACGAGCGTCAACAGTCGCAAGGTTACCGGCTTGAAGCTATTGTGAGAAGCAGGAAATATAAAGAAAATTCCAGATGCCTCAAGGGAGTGGCAACTAGAATCGCCAAAGAGGAACATCTTAGTTTGAAATCTGTGATTCCAAGTTTTCCCGAAAGAGGGTATATGTTTTAAATGCAAAGAAAGCTTCAAATCTGGATATCTCGGAACACTTTATTCGCCTTCTTTTTTTGGCGGGGGGGGGGGGGACTTATAGTAATAATGAACGAGGGTAACCGATCTGTAATTTCTGGTACCCTTGCGATTTATGGCAAAAACTTGCACAGAATCGGATGTCTTACGAAGTGTCTTCCTGGACAGGTCTGTATGTCCATTTCTCCTGGTAGTCGGGAACCTGCAGGCGATCCTTTCTGGACCCGCTTGTTGGCCTATTAAAGAATATCTTAGCTGGAAATTACACTGATTTCTGTCAGTATAGCATGCGCAGGGTCAACAGCTTCCGTTGGTAAATGCAGATTGCGTGGATCGTGCCCAGGAAACCGTTGTCTTATTTCTAACTGGGAGGGGATCACTATGGACAAACACTGTAAAAGCAAAATACAGAGCAAAATGGAACCTGCCCGACCAAAAAAATGGAAGAAGGGTGAAAAAGCAGGTAAAAGTAATACTTGGTCCTGTAAGTGGGTATACCTTTACATATATATATATAAAAGCAAAAGGACAATTTGGTGGTCATGGGGGGGGGGGGGGATTTGACGCAGGATGGGTACGTGAGGCACAAAATGGCAAATCTCTTGTCACATTTCCAAGTATTTCAATAAAAGAAGAACAATAAGGCAGGTGGCTAGGTAACTTGTTCAATCAATGTTCTTCAGCTCTGGGATGACTTGTGGAGAATCAATTGGCATGAAACAATCCATTTTCCGTGGTTTTTGACCAAAAATCTGTGAGATTTTACGCATATCATAAAATTTAGATCCCGAAGCCCGATAGTCATGATTGATATTTCTTATATTTGCACTACCTCAAAACGATGGGACATGTATTGACGTTTTTCCAAGTTTATCTCTATTCCTGTCCGACATTTAATTTCCAATTTACAATAACAACAACAACAAAAACAACAACTTGAATAAATCCAAGGAGGTAATCATATACCCTATATAATATCTATATCCACCGAGACAATGCCTTGAAGAACGTTTGCCACACTTAAATGAGCTTCCATCTTTGACAAAAATCACCGTTGTCCACCTAGCAAATGGGTTTTCAGTCCACCAACACACACCAAAATTGCCCCCAATAGCGGGTTCTCACCAGCCGCCACATTGAACGTGTTATGTGCCATGGTGTTTTCATAATACTACCTGGAACAAAGTATATTCATTTTATAGATTTTCAACCGACGAATAAGTATTAACAGCTATTTTTTTCGAAGCACTGACTAAAGTATTTCTCCCATCTTAAGAAGACTAGACCCATATCATTTCTTACTGAAACAGCAGTATTTCCCTAAAAATAATAATTTCAAATTTATTTTACATTCATATTCCTACTTGTGAGTGGAAAAATAAAAAATAAGCACATTAGCGGTATTTCACGCGTCATGCAAAACATTTTGAATAGCTTGCGTAATTGATGCTTCGAAATACCGCAGTTTCTTTCTGACAGTATCTAACATTCTAGCATAATATTTAATGCATTTACCGGGTTTTGAAATTAAATGATTCAAATTATGGACAGTAGCAAACATTGTCAGTTTTACGCTATTGCACTCAAATACTAGTATTCATTCTAACTTGAAGTCCTCAAATTTATTGACTGCATGTGTTCAGAATTAGAATAACAGATCCATGTTCACTTTCAGCTTATAACTAAAGTCTGTTGAAGGCAATTTTGCATTATCGGGATGATTATAAGGGAATCTGGGTAGGATGAGAAATCTGCGAGAAAGTGTTAACAAAAACATATAATCGAAACAAAAACGTGCGCGGCACCTGATCCATTCTGAGCGGCTTGATTCATGCGACCAGGTTTTGTATGTCGCAAGTGTGACCACAATGAATTAAGAATCAAGTTCTTAGAACAAATCATATCTTACATCTTTATTTATTCTAGCTTAAAAATCTTTATGGATAATATATATATATATATATATATATATATATATATATATATATATATATATATATATATATATATATATATATATATATATATATATATATATATATATATATATACACTGTGTACTTAAAATCCAGGTGCTCTAATATGACTGATGACAATCTTTCTACCATGAATTAAACTAGTCTGCTGAAAGCTAGATCATCAAATACTAGAACCGTTGACTAAGGGAGATTTCAATTTTTTCGTTGTTCAAAATATTTTTCAAATAAGAAGTTTACATGGGTTGGCAGGATTATATAATTCTATATACTGTAATAAGCCCTATAGAATGCGAAAATACACCGAACAGGTTAATGAGAGCGTTAATCCAAAGTTACACACACACTCACACACACACACACACACACACACACACACACACACACACATATATATATATATATATATATATATATATATATATATATATATATATATATATATATATATATATATATATATATATATATATATATACCAAGGATTTTAAAAACGCTAGGGGGGGGGTAATTTTGAGGGCGCTTTCTTTTCGAGGCCCGATGTCATGATGAAGATACGCTTTAGTGGAGCACCGGAAGTTTGTCTCTGTCCACTCCTTCTCGCTCTACTGAGAACTCATTACGTAAGACTGACGTATGTCTGGTGAGTTCCGTGGTTGTGGCTATTATGTTTTTCTCTACAAGTGCCCCCGACTGTGCCCGGGTAAAAAATTAAACTGACGTCAAAGGAGGTAATGTGCAAAAGGGGAAAGAACATCCATTCAAACATTTTTCAGCAAATGCCCTAGCTACCTAAGGCCTAAGAAAAGTATATGCGTGGTTCTGGTAACCTGACAGACACTACTAAAAAGGCCCAACCTTAAAATCAACAGAACAATTTCCCGAACAAATAAAAGATAAAAATGTACTTTCAAGCCGTCCTTCCCTAACAAAACTTGATCGACCCTGGCTGAAAAAAATATATTTATATCGAGAAAGTGGCCATCGTGTGCCGTTAATGTGCAGTAAAGTCAACTCAAACCATGCATTTTATTTTAACCTATCTGGAAGGTTATCTTGGGCCAGGGAAACAACAAAGTTACATACCCACAGTTGTTCCGTGAAACAGCATGGTACTAGTTGTTCGGTGATCGTTATTGTAATATTTCGCAAGGTGGCAGGTGTCTGTTCTCCGAATAACCAGGGCAAACGGCCGTTAAAGTACTTTTAAAGCATGACTTACTATCTTTACTTTAATATGCCCGCTCCGTTGTGTCTGAAGCAGTTATTATCGTCAGTTAAAAATCCAAATGCGACACAATACCTGGCGACGGCGGATCATGCACCATTTTGAACAAAGCGCAATATATTGCGGGACAGTAGCACAAAAATACACTTGATTTGGATATCAAAAGTGATAACCACAGCATTTTCATATTACTATTGATGCTCTGAAATATTTGCAAAATATATGCTTTTGCTTTATATATTATACCCCCCCCCCCCGATCGTCCGGACACTACTATCCTCATGTACAAACTATTGGGTGCGGAATCTGCAATTTTCAAAATGGCAGCCAGGTTTGTAGGTTAGTCGTTAGTCGCAATTTGATATTTGGAAGAGGTAGTATCCCATATATATGTGTGATTAGCGTTAACGGAAGGTTAATTTGTTGAATGAATGGAATACAAAATATAAAATGGGCTTTTTTCCAGCGTGAGCATTACCTAAAAATGTAAGTTCAACGGCTTGAAATTACCAGTTGTTGCCGTCGGTGGGCCCCAGACTAGCGATATTGTATCAGACACTGAAGTGCCCCCCACCCCCACCCCCACACTATAAATTTAGTAGCAGCACTTGTAGGCACTGCGAAGCGCTCCCGCTGAGTGAAAGATTGAGCTTAGGGGAGAGGGTTGCCACGTTAGTGGATACAGGTCTGAAAGTACCAGCTGGTTTTTATATAGTGGTAAAAAAGTTTGAATTAAAATTGGTTGTTGATGCTTAACTTTTCTTATAAATAATTTATTGAAATAATTTAGATCAATTCTCAACTACTTTTCTCAGATTTTTAGCCGATACCATTGCTTGTAATTTAATCCAAGGCATAAAATGTGCACATGCCTAAGCCAGCGTTTTTGTAGGTAACGGGTTGATAGTGGACACAAGAAAACGTAGCTCTTTCTGCAGTTGTTGACAGGTATCACCTGGAAAATGCCTGTGTACAATTGCAAGGTACAAGGCTGTTATGCCGACATAAGGAAATTTACAAACATAATAAAGCATCCATGGGTGGAAGGGTTTATCTTTTGTAGTTTTCCCTAAAAGAGAGACAAACAACGAAGAAAAGAGTGGACGAACATGGTAACTTAAAGGCGGTAAAGAGACTGGAAGCCTTGTAAATTCGACCTACAATTGGCTCCAGGCATTTCGTTGGAGGTAGAAAACCAACAGAACAATTCCCCGTTCCAACCATGCTCCCGTGCAATAATAAAAAAAAAATGCCGTGTGAATGTTGTATTATATATATATAGCTCTGAGTACCGGTGAGCGTGATCTGCTTGGGCAACAGAGGCTAAGTGTAACTAGCTGGGTGATCAGTCACGCGCACGATTGTTACGCCTTGCACCGAGAAAGTTTGAACTACATTCCGTAAGTTGGGTAATACTAAAATGCCAAATTTACCCTTGTGACTGACCCAGCAATGAAATTCTACATATTGTATTGTGTAACGAAGATTTTCAAAATTATGCAAATTGGGGGCATTAAAAAAATTAGATTTTTAATATCTTCAAAACTAATATATATATATATATATATATATATATATATATATATATATATATATATATATATATATATATATATATATATATATATATATATATATATGTATATATATATATATGTATGTATATATGTATAGACACTTGGTTCTAAAATCTAGCTATAGGTTTGTGAGAATGGGTTGTCATACGGATATGTTTTCAGAATTGTAGCAATTGGAATTGTGCAAATTAGGGACATTTAAAAATTTAGATCTTCAGTTTCTTCAAAACTACTATAGATAGAAACACGATTCGAAATGCTTGCAATTAAAAACATTCCGAACTTACAGTTTATAGCACACAGATTTGCTGTGAAGCAAATCTTCTTTTCTGGTTTATTTATTTATATATTTATTCATTCATTTATTTGTTTATTTGTTTATTATGTTTGGGTGCGAATCCAGACATTTTGTTCTTCCAACAATTCTTTCTTTCTTTCATTCTTCCTCTCTCCCTCCTTCCTTCCTTCCTTCCTTCCGTCCGTTCGTTCGCTTCTTTCTTTCTCTCTCTCATTCTCACTTTGTCTCTTTCTTCCTTTTTTCTTTTTTCTTTTTTTCCTTCCTCCCTTCCTCCTTCTTTCCCTCCTTCCTTCCTTCCCTTCTCTCTCTCTCTTTTTCTTTCTTTCTTTCTTTCTTTACGACAAAATTTGTCGGGAGTTTCTCTAAGACCCTATCATTTCGAAAACTACCAAACTTGGCATGATGACTGACATACCGGTGAAATTGTGTATGTCGTATTGGAATGGTCATGATTTTTTAAATTGCGCAAATTTGTGGCAATTAAGATTTTAAAAGCTCTATATCTTCCTAACTACTGCAGACACACACAATTTCAATGTGCATGTATATATTTTGTGACAACTGCCAATAATATGGACAGTAAATGAAAATTGTAGAATTGTAAATTATACTTATTAGGGCAATTGAAAAAATTGAAAATTGAGTGTCGCCAAAACATTATACAAATAGATGCCATTCCAACTTCAATTTAAAGGTTAGTGAGAAATAAAAGCTGCATCCAGTGAACCATGAACCAAAGTTGTAAGGTATAAATTTATGCAAATTTGGTAAATATGCAAAAATATAATCTTGAATAGCTTTAAAACTATTATAGATAGAAGTGACATTCCAACTTCAATATACGGGTTTGTGACATGGGTACATTCAATGAAACATAATCCTAAATTGCATAATTTCAATTTATACAAATTAGATCAATACACAAAATTTAAATGTTGAACGAATTCGAACCATTTATACATATAGGTGCCATTCCAACTTCAGTTTGTAGGTATGTGACATAACCGCATCCAATGTACCATAAACCAAAGTTGTAAGCTTTTAATTTAAGCAAATTAGGTAAATACACAAAACTAAAATCTTGAATAGCTTCAAACTTATACACAAAATTTAAATTATGTTGAAGATTGACAAAGTGCAGCATTTCAAACTGTTCTCATTTTGAGGGCACCCAGACGGATTTGCTGTGTAGCAAATCTTTTCTGGTTTATTTAGTTTAGTTTATTTAATGACACAAATTTTCATGGGCAAAAGTTTATTTTCTTTGTTATTTGATTCATTTGTCTGACATATTCAGTTATCTGACACTTAGGGAACAGAGGGTGTCATTTTACTGAGTTTTCACTGCACTATAACTTTGGAGATATTTAAGAATAAAACTTTGTGTATTCACCTTATTTGTATATGTTAAAATGCCAGAACTTTGGGTCATTGGATGCGGCTATGTCACAGACCAAAATTGAAGTTGAAATATTACCTCTAGCTATAATAGTTTGGGAGATATAAATATTTCAAATTGTTCAAGTGCCCCTAATTAGCATAATTTAAAATTCTACAACTTTTGTTCACTGCCCATCAGATTGACAGTTGTCTGAAACTTACATGTGTAAGTTGGAGCTTTGTGCCTATCTATAATATTTTTTTAAGATATTGAGCTTTTAAATCTTTAATGGCCCTAACTTGCACAATTATAAACATTATACAATACAATTTAATTTGTAGGCAGACAGTTCTCTTGGTAAGTTTTCTGGTTTTCGGAATCATAGTGTCTGAGAAAAAATGCAGACCATTTGGGTCTAAAGAAGAAAGAAAGAAAAAGCAATTCTTGGACAACCAAAATGGCTGGGTTTGCACCCAGACAAAATTATACTGGTGAAATGAGGCTAAGTTCGCCAAGTTTGCCTAATTGGTGTAAATTAAATTTTACAACTTTCATTTTAATATCATCAGATACACATATAGTATAAACCAATGAATTGAAGTGGATTGACACTTCTGTCTATAATACATGTACCCTTGCACTTATTCAACATTTAAATTTTGTAAGTGTCCCCAAGTCAGTCAGCATTCTAATTTTCATCAAATGTGCCCAACGTACAAACTTCTGACGAAATGATAGATTGACATTTTTATGCATAATGCATTTGAAGATATTCGATATGCACGTACACATTTATGTTTTCTGTCATTGGATTTACAGACAGAACAAATCCATATAATGGTATGCATACTAGGAGTATACATATTTACACCTTCAAAAATCTTAAATATCACTATGGTGTACAAGTATATGAAGGATATATACAAAACTTGTAGCATCTAAAAATGTGCTAATCAAAGATATTTCATATTTTAAAACTCAATTAACACCAAGAGTAATTTCCCAGACACACAATTCCAGTGTTTATTTATACAGAAAAACCTCTCTGCAGTGGGCACCTTTGGGACCAGAGAAAAGTGCCAACTCCTGAGACGGTCAGTCTTTCTGGGCAGTATGGATGAGTATATGTGCATGTACATGTACATTATTGATACAGGCATATATATATATATATATGTATATATATATATATATATATATACATATATATATATATATATATATATATATATATATATATATATATATATACATGTACAGTGTATGTACATATCTTAATTCAAGGGGATGTGTATACATGCAATAAAAACCTGTCTTTGTTCCTTTATTACATAAAGATATTTTAACAGACGCTCTCATTAAACTACATGTACATGTACCTGTGAACTGAGACAAGCACTTTACTGTCTCAATATTCCTTGTCTTGGCTATGAAGAACAAGCGTCTGAATAATAACAGGCTTTGTCTCACTGGTTACAAGAAAACAAAAACATGGGAGTGTTCACTGAGATGACATAAATCCATACACTGTTTCAAAATTCACAAAGTTGTGAAAACTGTCAATGAGCCCTGGAAGAAATCATACGTTGATGGGTCTATCCAACTCAGAACTGAATGTAGTATATCAATAGAGGGTACTTATAACAGGCTTATTCTGCCCAGAAGTGCAGTCCCTTGAGGTTGATCAGTAGACTCGTCGTAGCCTCAGGCAAAAACAGGCCAGCTGGGACACCAGTCTCAGTCACAGTGCACTGAAAGCTCTGTCCAGCAATAGTGCGAACTATAGCCTGCCTGGTATAAATAGCGACATGAAGCAGATCTGATCTTGCATGAACAGAAAGAGATTCTCTGTATTTTATTACTGAGAACCTCATTACACAGTTATTGGGAGTTACCCGCACCCAAACCTTCTAAACCACACACCCAGCATGCATTGATAGAGGGCTGCCCATGAGACAGGTTCAAGCTAATTTCTTATGAATACAAAATGGCTGCCCTGCACCACGGAGGTCCATGCAGCTTTTAACAAGCAGTGGAAGGGAGGGGGTGTATTCTGGGGAAATTCAGTGAATTTAGCATACATTAAAATTCCCCAACTTTTGTTTGCATGCCATTGGATTTGCCATATGTCTCAAACCTACATGTGCAAGTTAGAAATGTGTGTCTATCCATAATATTTCTGAAGACGAAGAGCTTTTAAAACTTTAATTGCCCCAAATTTGCATAATTTTAAACATCCGTATTATTCCAAACGATATGCACAATTTCACTGGTAGGTTAGTCACAATGGCGAGTTTGGTGGTTTTTGAAATAATAGTGTCCTCGAAAAACTCCGGAAAAATTTGGTCGTAAAGAAGAAAGAAAGAAAAACAGAAAGAAAGAATGAATTCTTGGAAAAACAAAATGTCTGGGTTCGCACCCAGACATAAAAAGGCAGATACCTGTTGTGAGCTATATAAGTACACTGTTATAAAAGCGAGTGTACACGTAAGATCAAACTGTCTACTTATGTTGAGCAGAGGAAGTTAACTCTTTACAAGTTTTGAAACAGTGCTGTAAAGTACCCAAGATATTTTGATGTTCAAAGTACGAACGTTGGGGTACCCCTATACACAGTCTTAAACACTCACTACAGACATCATTTGCAGCACACTCCTTATTTTCTGCGGTAATATTCAATTTCTATGTCTCTCTTTTTTTCAGGACCAACACTACGTTTGATGCGTTCATACTCATTTGCCTGGAACAATCTATAACCAACCGATGGGGCGGTTGGAGTTCAAGAGGACCAAAGTCCTCTACCTTGCGTTCCTTCTTGTGATTCCGGACTTCACTGTTTGTGCGTATCGCTATCGAGAAGACACTTATTTGATGTCAACGTCATGTTAGCGCTCTTATGTAGTTGCACACGCATACTGTACTCTAGTTTAACCATTGTCATGTAATTTGGGGGCGGCTATTTGACCTCTGTTGCACAGCACTCTGGCGTTTTTTTACAAATGGTATGCTCTATAACTGTGAACCTCGTGTAGACATAGCTTCAATTAATTTTCTGGAATCGGGGATGCTTTGGGTGGCGGTTGTGTGCATGGTGATTTTTCTCCGCAATCGCGAACCTCTGGTTCCTCACGAAGTACTACTCTTACTGTAAATCTTGGTGTAAATGGCCTGCACTCACAAAAATCATTATTTCTTTACAATCCG